>CADEPD010028857.1:0-12500 GCA_902829195.1 Fraxinus dipetala | reverse complement strand
AAGCAGATTTGGTTGCTTATGCATTGAGTGTTGCTAAAGAAATTGATCCCACTGAGGAGTCTACTGCATATTTAGAGGCAATCAGTTGCAATGATTCTAGCAAATGAATGATTGCTATGTAGGAGGAGATGGAGTCTTTAAACAAAAATAACACTTGGGACTTGATGAAATTACCTAAAGGTAAGAAAATGGTTCGTTGTAAGTGGGTGTTCAAAAGAAAACAAGGCTAGATTGGTGGTAAAGGGCTACAGTCAGATTCCTGGTGTTGACTTTATAGATGTGTTCTCACCAGTTGTAAAACATAGTTCTATTCGGGCATTACTTGGAGTAGTGGCTCAGAATGACTTGGAGATTGAACAAATTGATGTCAAGACATCGTTCTTACATGGAGAACTTGAGGAGAGCATCTACATGCAACAACCAGAAGGCTTCATAGCTTCAGAAAAAGAAGACTATGTGTGCTTATTGAAGAAATCCTTGTATGGATTGAAGAAGTCACCGAGACAGTGGTATAAAAGGTTTTATTCATTTATGACTACTCATGGTTTTGATAGAAGTAACTATGATAGTAGTGTGTACTTCAGAAGGGGAGTTGATGGATCAATTACATATTTACTATTATATGTCGACGACATGCTCATAGCTAAGGATAAAGTAGATGTCAGAAAGGTAAAATTACAACTCAGCAGGAGTTTGACATGAAGGACTTGGGTGCAGCAAAGAAAATTCTTGGGATGAAGATCTTAAGGGATAGAAAGGCTGGCAAATTATATTTGAGTCAAAAGGGGTACATTAAAAAGATGCTTGAAAGATTCAATATGGTGAAAGTTAAGGCTTTCAGTATTCCCTTGGCTGCTCACTTCAAACTATCATCTAACTTGTGTTCACAGTTAGATGAAGACATTGATTATATATCTCGGGTTCCTTATTCTAGTGCAGTTGGTTCGCTCATATATACTATGGTTTGTACAAGACCTGATTTGACACAAGTAGTTAGTGTAGTTAGCAGATATATGGCTAATCCTGGCAAGGAACATTGGAAAGTAGTACAATGGATCTTCAGATACTTGATGGACTCTTCAAATGCTTGTTTGCATTTTGGTAGAAATTCAAATGGAGTCATCGGTTATGTGGATTCAGATTATGCAGGAGATCTTGATAAGAGGAGATCGTTTACAGGGTATGTGTTTACCCTTGAGGGCAGTGCTATCAGTTGGAAAGCTACTTTGTAAAATACAGTAATTTTGTCTACAACAGAGGCAGAGTATATGGCCATTACATAGGCATATAAGGAGATTATGTGGTTGAGATGATTGATTGGTGAAATCAGTGAAGGCTTGCAATTGTCTACGATTTTCTGTGATAGTCATAGTGCTATTTTCTTGACTAAGGGTCAGATGTTTCATGAGAGGACTACGCACATTGATGTGAGGTATCATTTTGTACGTGAAGTAATTGCTCGTTGTGACATTGTAGTGAGCAAGGTTGATACCAAAGATAATCCGGCTGATATGATGACAAAATCACTTCCCATTTCTAAGTTTGAGCATTGCTTAAACTTAATTGGTGTTTGTCATTGATTAGTCCATTGGGGCTTGTTTGGAAGAGGAGAATTGGTGTTTACTTGGTGAAGTGTTTTAATTTCCTTGTGATAGAATTTGGCTCAATGTGGAGATTTGTTGTAGTTTGATCCAAATTCCATGTGATTTGGTATTTGGTTGATTTGAAGAAGTTTAAGATACTTGAGTTTGAAAAATTCTAACTTGTGGAGATCAAATTTCATTGATAATTATGAGTTTGGCTTGGAAAAAAGATTCTTGGAAGGCAAAAGGTAAGTTTTGGCAAACTTACCCGAGACGTAGCGCCTAGGCGCCATCATCGCGGTGCCTAGAAAATTGAAGCAGAACAAAGAAGACAGAAACCCAGCGCCTAGGCGCTGGGCACATCGCCTAGGTGCTGCTAAGTGGCGCTTAGGCGCCCCGAGTGGCAATTCTTCCGCGTTTTCTCCGTTTTTCGTGTTCTATCCAGATTTTTGGGACTTCTTCTCCATCTAGGACTTCAATAAGAGGGTCTATATATATAACTACATTGTTTTAACATCAAAAATTAATATAGAGCATTGATAGATTATTCTCTTGAGATTCAACAACATATTTACAGAGTGATTACTTAGATTTCAATTGAGTTTATTGAAATCTTGAATTATAAACACAAAACTATTGATTATAGTGGATTGTTCTCCTCTGTCCGTGGATTTTTCCCAAATTAGATTTCCACGTAAATTCTTGTGTTCTTCTTTAGTTCTTCATTATTTGCCATATCTTACGATCAATTTCATAACAGTCTGTATGCACCACAAACCTACTAAAATCATCTTTCTTGCAATTTCTTCTGCTGCTTCATCCTCTGTACAACACAATTTTATGTCTTGATCTGTCAAAAGACAATTGTAGATCCAATGGGGGAAATACGATTCACTGCTATGGTCAAATTCCGTGTCAATATTTTTTCTCCCACTAGCCATTTCTAAAATCATCATGCCATAGCTATATACGTCTGACTTGCAGGACACAACACCAAAATTTCTAGAGAAAACTTCTGGTGCAATATATCCCACAGTTCCTCTTGTACCTAGCCTTGAAATTTTGCTCTCATTACTAAGGCATAGTTTGGCGGGGCCAAAATCTGATATTTTTGGAGAGAAATCTTGATCTAGAAGGATGTTTTGAGGTTTTATATCAAGATGAAGAATTCTTGTGTTGCACCCATTATGCAAATATTGCAGACCTTGAGCAATACCGATTGCTATATGATATATTTTTTCCCTTCCTACAGGTGAAATTTTCTTTTACCTTCCATATATGTAGTTGTCAAGAGATCCATTGGGCATGAATTCATATATGAGGGCTCGTTTAGACCCCTCAAAGCAAAAACCAAGAAGTGTGACAATATTTACATGTGAAGTCCTGCTAATGCTGGAAACTTCATTTACAAATTCTTCTCCATTTGCCCTGGACTCATTGCGAACCTTTACTGCAACCAGACTACCATCCTGCCGCTTCCCTTTATACACAACACCATATCCTCCCTGTCCTATATCACCAAAAGAATGCAAGCTCCAAACGTGGATGCAGCTGTTTGCAAGGAAGATAACAAGATATTGATATCACGTTGTTTTGCTGGAAAGTGGTATGAACATATACAATAATTAGTGTGTTGGGAATACCTATAATTCGAATCCTGGGATTCACATGGTTTCCTAATACAAGCGATGTACAACAGAACACTTAGATATGAAGCAAGTAGTTTGATGGGCGTGTTTAAAATCATAACATTGACTACCGGCACTTGAAGTGGTGGATACTCTTTGGTTTATATTTTTGTTTCAACTCTGAGATTCATAATTATTTGTTATCAGATAGGCTGTGTTAACAAAGATTTTTGCTTGATCCATTTTTCACATAATGCGCGAATTATATGTACCTTGATTATTTTACCTGGTGGAAGTTGACATCTCATCATGTAAGCTTTATCGGGACAGAAACATATAGGTTTAAAATAACTTGAGTTGTATCCACATCTTCCACCAGATCCTGCACACTCTGTACATGCTGTGCTGTCCGTGATCCAGTGTACTTCAAATCCATCATTTAGAACCCGATCAACTGATGTTAAGTTATTTCTAAGAGCATTTACTGCTGTTTGGAGCATGGGGACTGTGACATTTGTCGTGCAGTTTCCAAGTTCTCCATCAGTTGGAATGGATCCAATTGTGAAATAGCCATTCTCAACCAAGGTACCATTCTCATAACAAAGGAACTTATTGGAGGCTAATGCTGTACTAGACGAACATCCAAAGAACATAGTCAGGTTCCCGAAATTGGGCGTGTAACTGAATAGGTAACTAAATGTGATATTCATGAATGCAGAGGGGCAAGTATTGTTGTACACGCCTAATCTGGTAAGCCTCAAAACTTGTTTGTCATGATCTATAATCAAGACTCGAAATGTTTGTGACAGAATCTTTAATGTAGGGAATTGGCCTTGACACTCGAGTTTGAATTCCGGGAGACCACAGTAGTACGGTTGAGGATCACCCCAGAAGGTATAGCTAATATTTTTCATGCCCCCACACTGAAACTGGTGACCACACTGTAAGTATCGTGCATCATCTGCTGACAAAATTGCTGGAACCACTGAAAGAATTATTCCAATGATGCTAATGTTAAAGGGAACATACAAGGGAGGTTGGGGAAACATTTAGCAGATTTTTTTCATCATAGTTTGAATAGATGACTTTATAAGATACGTGAATGGTTTAGTTAAATTCCGTTGAAGCAATAATCATATCATTGCTGGAATGATATTGATTTGTTGACATTTTCAATATTTAGAATTTTGAACAGTCAGAGAGTGGCTAAATTTTCTGTTTCACTCAATGATATTGGAAAAATTATAGTCATTGCCCATCTTGGATTTGTCCTAATATGGAAATTGAAGTGGAAAGATCACTGCAAATTTTATTATTTTCAATAATTTCCTTTTGGTTGACCTGGTGGAGTACTTGTGGTCATTTATTCGACTTCCAATTTGGTTGAATTTGGCAACACGGTGAAAATGAGTGTTTGAAAAGGTTGGTTGTGCCTATCTTGGGTCTCCCGAGCCATTTTTTATTCTCTCTCAGTATAGTAATGGAAAGAACGGCATGCCTGTGAGATTTGACCCAGTTGTGCACTGCTTGCCCAGCCTCTATCGTGCCTTTAAGCACCAGTAGCGACCTTCATGTTTTGCACCTCAATTCTGGGAGAACGAAGGGTAAGATATCAAGCTTGCCTGGAAATTTTGACTAGTTGTCTATAGCGTTCTGTTTTAGATTATTAAACATTTGAAAAGTTGCATATCTAAATAGATACACCAACCTTTTTGTTTGATTAATGCCTGTCTTCTTAGCCTTTTAGTGGAAGCGCTAAAGTCTGCAATTAAGTTTTAAGGTTCATTTTAAATAAAAAAGATTTAATATTTTTGAACTGAAATTTTTCTTATGGTTTTGGACAGTTTTTTTTTTCTTTTTAACAAGGGAACATTTATTTAGTTCTCGAAATATTTCTTATAATTTATTTATCAATTTTCAAAGGGTATTCAATTACTTTGAAAGTCTCAATGCTACTTAGTTCTCTTGTATACCACTTAGCTCCTGTTTGATATTCATTCTTTACCGCACATTGTCCCCGACAAAATAATTCCGCACATAAAATCCGAAAAAAATTCATATTTTTTAATCACACATTCTTTTAGAAAATCACTTTTACAAAATATATTCTAAAAAAATGGGGCTTACACATCGAAAAATATACATACATAATATGTACTTACACACATTTATTACATACATTTAAAGATTTAATTTTTGGAATTTCACTCCTAAATAAAATTCAAACTTAGGTCACTGATTTAGCAAGACTTTCATTCTAATCACTTGAGCTAGGTATTGATCTCATATTAATTTGTATTTGATTGTACTGAACTTAATTCAATTATAAAATATATTAGTTAATATGTCTAATTTAGAGAGGTAAACATGAACTTGTAATTAATGCATGGATTCAATCTTTTTGGAAAAATGAAAAATGCAGAGGATTTTGTTATCTTCAAGCCTTGAAAATGGTGTACATGTAAAACTAGAATTAAGAAGAGAAGGGCATAGATTCATGGTTGTAGAGAGGTTTGGAATAAGCCAAGTTGATGTTGAAGGTGCAATGCCTAAATTCAATGTATTTGAACGTAATATTAATTAACGAAGTTTTTCTTTTCTTTACCTTGATATAACGTAAAGCAAGTGAGAATTGACAAATCTTGTCACACTGTGCAGTTTTTCAAACAAATTAGAAGCTTCTAATGGACTTGTTTAATGGTTTTATATAAAATTCCTAAATTGCAGTGAAAAATCTGCATACGTTATGCCAAATTAACAGAGACAGAGCGTGACAATTATGAGAAATGATTTCCTAAGCATCGATGCTAGACACCATTTTAGCCTAAGCTAACTTTCACTATCTAGCTATGTTGACAATGACGAGGAAAAATCTGGAGCCGGCATCCTAGGAGAAAACAAGAATGGCTTTGGTGGAACTTCTATCGATTCAAGACTTCCCTTCAGCATTTCAAGTACCTTTGTCATTGATGGACGTTCTGATGGAGCAGTTTGGATGCACCAGAAACCTACCATAAACATCTTTCTTGCTGTTTCTTTGTCCTCGCTGCTCATGAATTCATCGAATTTCACCGTTTCACGAATTACCACGAGTTCATAAACTTGGTCGGGAAAATAATTTTCACTCGACTTGGTTGATCCAGCTTCAACAATTTTCCTCGCTCCAGCCATTTCAAGAACCATCATCCCGTAGCTATAAATGTCGGATTTGTAAGACATTCCTCCAAAATTTCTACAGAAAACTTCTGGGGCAATGTAACCAATAGTGCCCCTTGTACCAACTGTTGACAAAATGCTCTGCTTCTTTCCGCATAATTTAGCAAGGCCAAAATCTGAAATTTTTGGACAGAAGTCTTCATCTAAAAGAATGTTCTGAGGTTTAATGTCAAAATGTACAATTCTTGTGTTGCAACCTCCATGAAGATACTCTAAACCTTTGGCGACCCCGACAGCAATCTGGTACAATGTTTTCCACTCTAAATGGCATTCTGAATTGAGTGATCCACTCCTGTACATTAGTTTGTCTAATGATTTATTGGGCATAAATTCATAAACTAATGCTCTTCTATTTCTCTCATAACAAAATCCCAAGAGATTGACAATATTGACATGAGAAGTTCTACTGATGCTACCGACTTCATTCATGAAGTCTTCTCCACTTCCTTTTACCTCATTCAAAACCTTGACAGCAACGAGTCGACCATTAGGTAGCATTCCTTTGTACACACTACCATATCCTCCTTGACCAAGCTTATCAGAGAAGGATTTGGTTATATTTTTAATTTCCGAGTAGTTATATCGTTTTGGAGCAAGAGATCCGTGGTTAAGTAAAAATGTTTCAACTTGTTGATTGTTTTCCTGTATCGACTCCCATGATGAACATTGTCGTTTAAGGTAGCAGAATATAATGATGGACGATGTAATGATACTAGGTATGCCGAGTGACACCCCTGCATGCAAAGATTGGAGATCAGACACAGAATTCTATAATCGAGCAATTGTAGAGGGCTTCATCCCAAAAGGTAGTTACATATATACAAATTATTTGGAGATAAATATAGTATGTTTCTCATCAAGAAAGGAAGAGAACTTGAAATCTGACTTCTGCAAAGGTTTGATTTACCTATTACGTACTTCCACTTATCATCAAGCCCTTTCTTTGATCCTGGAACGAAAAAGTAAGCCTATAAAAATTGACAAATCTCCTCACTACTCACATGCTAGCACCTTCACACGCAGGCATGAAAATGAAATCTTGCTTCAAAATTCTTTCATGAAAATCAACTTCAGTTCACCATAATCTACTGTTAGCTTAAGCATTTCTTAGGTCAATAAGAACCAGGAACTGTGTAAAATATAGAAGCTGTTATAATTGCGTTGATTTGAGGTGAAGGAGAGGCAGGAAACAGAAAGTGTTCCTTCGTACAATGAAGGATGCGGTGTAAACAACAGGTATACTGTCGAAGAATTGAGAGAATATTTTGGGTCCATATGTTAGAACAAACAACTCAGACGTCTTATACTGTCATATGCGTGTTTTTTTATAAAGGTGGGGACATGAAGCATTGATATTCCATGGATATGTAATGTTAATTCTTTGGATGCAGCCGTTAGCACTAACTCAATTTTTTCCCCAAAAAACAGAGAATCAGACAATCGAAGTGTGAACACATTTAAATTTTTGTTCCAATAAAAATGAATAAATAACGTTCTCCAAATGTGAAAACGAGAGAAGATGAAACTAATTGAGTGGAGGAAAAGCTGGCGCACGTACCATTTCCGGTTCCAGTTTGAGTATTGTTTCCCGTTGGAGTTATGTTTCCAGTTTGAGTTGTGTTTCCAGTTTGAGTACTGTTTCCAGTTGGAGTATTGTTTCCATTTTGAGTATTGTTTCTAGTTTGAGCAGTGTTGCAAATTGACGCATAAGTTCCATTAGCACAATAACAAGCAAATGCTTGAGAATCCTGATTAGTTCCGCATAGCCCACCTGACCGAATGCAATTTCTGCAGACCCTATTATTCGCTGACCACTGCAATGAGAAGCCACTAGCAAGCGCGTCCTGAAGAAGAACGATTGAAGCTGTAGAACCTGCCAAATTCCCTGCCGCAGTTTCATTGACTGGAACAGAGATATTAGTATCACATCTGATATCAGTTCCAGTTCCAGGAATAGATGGTGAATCTTCTCCTATTGTGAACAAACTTTCGCTGTTGGTTCCGTTCACAGTGCAATCGAACATATGTGGGGGCCGTGGTGAAGGCTGACCACTAGATGTGGAGCAACCATAGTGTAGAGTAACGTTTTGATCATTAGGTGCAAAATCAAGGTTTCGATTCAAGGTTGTGTTGTAAAGAAATCTGGGACAAGTGTTGTTCCATAAATCCTCTCTTGCAACCTTGAGAGTCAGTGCGGTGCTATTGATTTCCAGGACACGATATTGTATTGATGAAATAGTAAGTATTGGGACATCTCCTTGGCAATTATTGAGCTGGAAACCTGGATATCCGCAATAATCCGGCCTATTCCCACCCCAGAATGGATAACTTATTTCCTGGATTCCGGCACATCGAAAGGGAGCACCACAGGCTGCATATTCCCCACCATTTTGACAGAAGGAACCCGGGACGTAGAGCAATACGAGGGTCGTGATAAATAATGAGAAGATATGAAGGAAGTTTTTGTACATCGCTGAGGAGCAAAATTATTGGCTTCACCTTTCTTGTAAGCCTGGTTAGTATCTACAATCTCAGCAACCAACGGATGTGAATGGAAGAACAATTAAAGTCAAGACATTGTAACGCACCGCTAAGTTTGCCTTAGTCCAGAGAAAATTGAAGAGAGAGGTTTCGTCTGCATTTCGGACGGACCCACCCAGTGTACATATTCAAACATCTATTTACTGTATAATTGACTTTTTGAGTCCTCCTGGTCGTTTGATTGTAACCAATTTATATCATCTCAGGAAACTCAAGCCAGCCTGTCTCCAGGACAGCAAGTGCCTGTTAACCCAGTCTATATCAGTTGAGTCTTAAGCTAAAACGCCTCGAGTGACGATAATTTGATTACATTAAACAAAATTTTAACTATAAGATTTATACCCTTCTTTCATTCTAGGCAACTGATTTATGAAAAGTAAAAAACCAATAAAAATGAAATTTCTAGATCAGTTCAGATGGATAGTGTGGACAGTTCAATTTCAGGGAAAACATTAAATGTGCAACACTTTGGAACAGCAAATGTAGGAGGAAAAATATGAGACTAATGTACATATTTGGAGATGAAACAGCTGAAACTACGTGCTGCTCAATTCAAAGTAATCCGTGAAATTTTCAAATGAAGGTCTTATTTTCTATCAGGTTATCCTTCATTCGCTCTCAGCTCGTATGATCAAGATAACTTATACCGTAAGCACAATCAACATGATACATGCTCAGAACTCAGAGACCACACATCCACACAGAAACCTGAATGCTACTCTCAGGTGAGGATAATTATGTAATCACCAGATCAAGCCTTTTTTCCTCCTCAACCTGTCAACAAGGTCGGTACTCATTCGAGACTTTTCAGGCTTGCTTAACTTCTTGGACTTGTCAAGTCGACTATCCAAACTGTTCCTAGATAAATCTGGTATATCTGATTGCGATGTGTCTGAGGTATTGCTCGCAGCTGATTTATTCAGATTGTCAGAGTCTAATGATGCTGTTTTAGAATCATCCATAGGTGGCTTTGATTTCCCAAGAGACAGCACAAACTTCTTCAGATGTTTAATGAACTCGGGATAAAGTTCCAAATTGCAATGCCCACCTCCATTTATCCATAAAGGTTCATACTTAACCTTGCAAAGCTCCCAAAGCTGCTTCCCGTGGGAGCAATCAACAACTTCATCTGCCGTTCCCTAGATATGAAAATGATAATTATTAATCATTTATCTCATAAAAGTTTCGAAGTACAACTTAAAAATGACGGTTACCTTTTGATTGCACATGTTACTAACATGTTTTAGATATTTCATCTGCAACAGATAGTAAAATCTCCAGTAGAAGAGAAGAATCAAGTACCTGAACTATTCGTGAAGTTTATGAATGTGAAATCATTATCTTCTAAAATCCTTCCTGAATTAATATGTTCTTCAGCCTAAAAATTAACCAAGAAAAGCACTACAAAATTAAAGGGTATTGATGCCGCTTCTGTCTGGTAATTATTAATTATCAAAGCTCCACTGTACAATAGAACAAGAGCCCACAAACCAAAAATTACTTCCCTGTTATGTAGGCTTATACGTGAGCGAGTTTAATTTAAAATCTTACTACCTATTCCCTTAGATGTTAATGGATGTCTTTGTTAAGGGATAAATCCTAACCAATAATATACAAGGGCTTGGACTACACCTCTTAACAAGGTTAACCTTTTAAAATGGAACCCCATGTGTTATATGGTATAAAACGAGCAATTCGGCCTATCTAAAGCTCAAATGTGCACTTGTATTGCAAGATTGGTGTGCTAAAATAAGCCACAATCTTACGGGAGCATATTAAGGGATATATTCCACGTTAGTTATAAATGATTATTTTAAGGAATTAAACTATTTCTCTTAACAAGATTGACTATTTAAAATGGAAGCCCGTCTTAATAGTCTTAGTTGGAAAATATACGGATGAAGCTTCTAGGCAAAAATATTAATTGCAGAAAATGGACAATCAACTACTAATTAGCAAGCAACAATATGCATGCCAGTCCACAAAATTCATTTCTCCAGATATCTTTGAAATTAACAATATAAGAAACTGGGATTCAGGGAAGGGAAAAATATCTAGAGCTCAGGGATGGGGAAAAATATCTAGAGCAAGCAAGAGTAAGAAACTTACATGAATGATAAGAACTGGACAGTTTATGGCCCCAATTTTGTCAATATTCTGTAATTAACATAGAAACCATGGAGAAACGATACGTGTCAATATGGAAAAATTGGGAACAAAATGACACATGACAATTAAGTGCAAAATTACCTTGTATATATCAAACCAATATGTCCGTTTTACAGGGTACAACACCCTTAACCCAGACAAAATTGGGCTATGTAAAACAACCCCTCTCATATTTGGCACCCGTGATGCAAGATCTACTGTGGGACCGCTACCAACAGACTGACCATACATAATTATTTGTTCGTCTTTAATCCCATACTGCTCCTTGAGGCATTTATATACAGCATCAAGGTCTGCGTAGGTATTACATTCAGTTGGCTGTTTCCAAAAACAAGGGATGGCTGTGTCATAATAAAGCATGACTCAACGACAAAATGTTAAGAGAAATATGCAAACCAGGTCAAAACCTAGGTAAAGCACAACACAGAAACAAGCAAGTAATTCCTTAGGACCCTTACCTAGAGCATGTAGGCTAAGCATAAAAGTTAACTTAAAATATACTTTTATTAAATTCTGTTTCCAAAAATCCACTAACTTTAATAATAAGGCAGTGGTTACTTTCATATTAAGTAACTTATTTCTAACTTTGACCAATCTAAAAATTATTTATATTTAAAACTTACTTGTTTACTCAAAGTAATTATTTTAAGCTTAGCCAACACACACCTTCAGAATATTTGATCCAAGACATCAAATTTTACTAAGCCCCTATTTGATAGCCATTACAAATAGAAATTGGGGGGAAATGATATTTAAATAGTGATTTTTTTGGAGAACGTGTAGTAGAAAAATTTTGAGTTTACAAGTAGAATATTTTACCATGATAATGTGTGGTTGAAAATGAGTATGAAAAATTAAGAGTTTTGTTTTAATGAGAGTCAAACCGGGGCTAAGATACAACATGACTTATTTCTGCTTTTACATATATACATCTCATGTAAGTAAATCTTATGCCACACTTAGTGCTCAAGTATATTAGCATAGATCATTTCTCTTGTTTCCCGTCCCGTTAGAATGAAGTTTCAGTATTATTTTTGTTCCTATGTAAATATTGTTTTCCAAACTCATACAATGTTTCTCAACTATGACCCAAGGAAATTAATAAAACCTGTAAGCCAGAGTGTATACTTAATTCTTAAAAGTGCCTGATACGGCAACCCAATATATGTGGTTCAACACAATTGGAGGAGCGTCAAACACTGGTCCATGACCATCGAAGAGTGGCTTACTGAGTTACTGGGGAGAAAACCCCAAAAACCAAGACTACCTAAATTTATTGTCGTTTAAGACAACAACGCATTCTTAACATTGTTATTGTTTCTTAGCTCTTGCTTGGCCCCCATTGTTTGAAATTTTAATGGTT
>CADEPD010028819.1:0-12104 GCA_902829195.1 Fraxinus dipetala | reverse complement strand
ACTCCCCATTGCTCAAAAGGGGCGGCATACGGGATGGAAATTAGTTCTTCAGCGTGGGTATGTATCATATTACCGAACCTCTGGCTTTTGTCACACCTCTTCACATAGTCTAATGCATCTTTCTTCATGTTGGGCCAATAATATCTATATTTTATGAGCTTGTAGGCGAGTGCACGGGCTCTTTGATAATTTCCACATATACCTCGTGAAATTCTGCCAAGGCTTGGAGGGACTCAGAGGGTTTGAGACATCTGAGGTAGGGTAGAGTAAAACTCCAGCGAAATAAGACTCCTCCAATAATGCAGTACCTTGATGCTCTATTCTTGATGCTTCTTGCTTCCCCGAGGTTAGATGGAAAGCTCCCATTATTCAAGTACTCCAACATTGGATCAATCCAAGAGGGTTCATGATCAATGTCCATGATGCTCATCCATTGATTGATGCTAGGCTCAGTCACCATCTTGATATGCGCCATTTTGTCCAATCCATCTTTCCCCATAAACATAAGTCTAGATAGCGCGTTGACTTTCACATTTTCATCTCTAGCAATTTTGTTGATCTCACAGCTTCTAAATAGTCTTTGAAGGTCATGCACCCTTAAACAATACAAGCTCATCTTCTCATCTTTTCTCTCAAAAGTACTTTCAATCTGGCCAACTACAAGTTGTGAGTCACTAAGAACTTTGACATGCTCAAGCTCGGTAGTCTTGTTCGAGTTAGTGATGATAACTCCAGCGCCCGATCCTGAACTATTCGATGCTCCATCTACAAAAATTTCCCAAATTTCCAAGGTCTTGCTCGAGTCTTTCTCCTGTGGCCCCCGAGGTCTAGGGGTTAGTTCTGCAATGAAGTCAGCTAAGGCTTGTGCCTTAATTATAGGCCGTGGCTTGAGCTCTATGTCAAATTCACCAAGTTCAATCGCCCATTTGAGTAGTCTTCTCGAGACATTTGGTTTCTATAGTATGTGTCAAAGTGGTTGATTAGTGAGCACGACGATGGGATGTGCTTGAAAAAATTGACGTAGTTTTCGGGCAGCTACAACCAAAGTAAGCACAAGTTGTTCGGCCAACGTGTACCGAGTTTCTGCATCCAGAAGCACTTTGCTCACATAGTAGATAGGTCGCTGGACCTTTTCAATTTCCTTCACCAACACCCCACTTACCGCGTTCTCGAAAATGGCCAAGTACAATAGCAACGAATCACCGAGTTCTAGCTTGGTAAGAACTGGAGGTGCTGCCAATATCTATTTTAGTTCTTGGAAGGCTAAATTACACTCCTCATTCCAGTCAAAACTTCGATTATCCCTTAAAACTTTGAAAAATGGGAAACACTTGTCTACTGCTCGAAATACGAACCTGTTCAAAGCCGGGACCCGACCTGTTAATTTTTGAATGTCTTTTCTGCAATTCGGGGACTCCATAGATACCAAAGCTTAAATCTTGTCAGGGTTGGCCTCTATCCCTCTGTGTGATCATGAATCATAAGACTTGCTAGAAGCCACTCCAAATGCACAATTCGTAGGGTTCAGCTTCATCTTATACTTTCGTAGGGTAGTAAAGACCTCTTCAAGGTCGGAGATATAGTGATCCACATGCTTGCTTTTAACGACCATATCGTCCATGTATGCCTCGATGTTCTTACCTATCAAACTGGCAAAGACCTTGTTGACAATTCTTTGATACGTAGCTCCTGCATTCTTCAAACTGAATGGCATGACTCTGTAACAGTAAATGGCTGAGTCAGCCATAAACGAGGTCTTCTCTTGATCTTCTTCTGACATAAGAATCTGATGATACCAGAGAAAGCATCCAGGAAACTGTATAATTTATGACCTGAGGTGTTGTCAACAAGATTATCGATTTGAGGTAGGGGATAGCTGTCTTTGGGGCATGCTTTGTTCAGATCTATGAAGTTGATGCAGACGCGCCACTTTCCATTAGCTTTCTTAACTAGAACGACATTGGCAAGTCAATCAGGATACTGGACTTCCCGAATAAATCTCGCGTTAATGAGCTTTGCAATTTCTTCTCGTATGGCTTCCCGCCGTTCTGGAGCAAACTGCCTCCTCCTTTGCTTCATTGGTTTCGCATCTGGGTTTATGTTAAGCCTGTGTACTGTCACATCAGGGTCAATTTTGGGCATGTCATCGACGTTCTAGGAGAATACATCGATGTTACGGGACAGACAACCGATAAGTTGGGCCTTAGTTATAGCATCAAGATCTCGGCCGACGGGTGTTGTAGGTCTCCCGACAATATCTCCTGGGGACCCGAAAGGTCTCTAGTAGGGAGGCTGGTTGGGAGCGGATGAGCTTGCTGAGAGATGTCCTGAACGTATGTTAACAATGGCTTCTGGTAGCGTTTTCCACAGATGGCGCCAATGATGCTACCAAAAATGGTCACCTGAATGAACTCGAACTGGCTGATTGAACTCCGCACGATCTGATCTTCAATACAAGAAACAAAGGCGTTGGGGTGTGTCCTCGTTGCCCCTCCGATGCTTAAGTCAGAAAAAGGGAATTATGTAAGAAATTGTATACTGGAATATTAATAAAAACGTACATGAACAATGAGATGGAGTAATATATTTATAGATGTTTTTGGAGATGGAATCTTAAAATGACTTAATTGCCTGTAGCACTTATCCTTGTTATACAAGGTGTTTGGGTTACATTAGAACAATACAATTTGGGTTAGAATTGAATTTGTAATAAGCTGGGAGTTTGTGATTGAATATGACTAATATTCGTAGTGGTCGTACGTCAAGGTCAAAGAGGGTATGTGGGCTAGGGCTAAAGACCCAACCTACTATTGGGCCCGACCTTAGATCAACCCCGACCCCGTAGGTGGGCACAATTTAATGGGCCCACATCAGGCCATCGAGGTCGAGTCCGATGTTACGGTCATCAATTATAGTGACTTATTCTTTGATCTCGACGTAGTGCCAACTGCTATTAGCCAATCTAGAACAAATCTGTCTCAATCAAAATATTAGTTTTATCTTCTGTACTTCACAATGTGATCAATGATTCTTAATCGCTTACTCAAATTAACATGCAATAAACAATTAAATTGGAATAAATAAACAATATTAATTCAATAGTCAAAATTAAAATATTATAGATTACAGTAACGTCCTAAAACTATTTAGCACATTATGTTGAAATTACTCATCAATAACAAACAAATTCAAAATATATGTGATCTACACTGAATTCGACCAGTATTTTATTGTAGTAAATTATGTCTTTTTAATTTAAAATGATAATGAATGTTCAACCACCTCATATTGTTTGGTTTTTCATAAAATGTCAAATTATGACATTAAGACTTCAATCCAGAATTAATTTTTTTTGGCTGTAATTATAGGAACCGTTTGGTAGGAAAAAAAAAATTTGCTCTGCTTTTTGTAGAAGTACTTGTTGAGAAAGCTACCTTATAATATCTCTTTCTAAAAACTCTTTTAAAAAATTACTTTCGGAAAATTATCCAAACATGTTCAAAAGTAATTTTTTAGTATAAGAAGAATCTTTTGGCTTTTCAAAATCTTGTCAAACGGGCACATAATGTTGAATCACTTCAATTTAAATGAAGAGTTCTCAACCAAAAAATTAAAAATTAGAAGATAACGAAGTTGATTTTGAATTTATCTTCCAAATAAATAGGTGTACAATATGCTATTATATTATTAGTGTAATTGTTGTTATCGTTATCAGCAATAGTACTTGGTATGGATTTTTTTCTAGGTATATGTAGTAATATTACATGGGAAGTCTCTATTGAAACCTTTTCTGTTTTTAGTGTTTTATGTTGGGGGACTATCATTATCTAATTCACATTCATATATACATGAATTGAGTGTAAAATTATTCATAAATTATATATTACACGTCTAGCTAAATTTCTACTGAGTTTCATAAACAAGCTAATTGCATTCTATATTTTAGTATATGAATCGCCTCAAGCAATATATAGTATAAATGAATCTCAAGCTGTCGTAATTGAATAATGATACATATGTAGCATTATCTGTGCTTGTCATTGGCCTACATGAAAACCGGTTAAGTGATTCATCGTTCAATGTATCTATGTGATGGACAATAAAATTGGGGATTTCATTGTCACATAAATCGGTGTAAGCACTATTGCTACATAATAAGTTTGATTTGATTTTTCATTCAAACAATAACTAAATTTGAGGTCAGTGACACTTATAAAAAAATTGAAGACAATTGAATGCAAAACTTGAGACAATTTTTTTCTATAACATACACTACAACAAAAATTGTGTTTTACAACGTTCAAAAAAACATTGCGAAAAACATTTTGCAACGTTTGTGTGTATGTTGCGGGCTTCAATATTGCCATAAAATAAAAGATGCGACAACGTTTATACACTGTTGCAAAATGTCAAATCCAAACATTACTATTTAGTTTTTGCAACGTCTTAAAAACATTGCGGAAAGTAATTTGTAACGTTTATTAAACTTTGTCGAAACTTTTGTGTCCATCTTTCGCAACGTTTCAAAAATGTTGTTATTAATATTTTTGCAACATTTTTGAAATGTTGCCTTTAACATATTTGCAACGTTTTCTGAGTGTTGTCTTAAAGTATTAGCAACGTTTTATTGTCTGTTGTCGTTACTTTTGTTTTTAACTTTTCGCAACGTTTTTTAAGTGCTGTCATTCCTATTTTGTGACAATTTATAAATATTGTCTTAACCTATTTGTATATTGTGTTCACATTTTCGCAACATTTGTTTAATATCGTCATTTCTTTTGTCCTTAGTTTTTGCAACATTTTACAAATGCTGCCCTATGTCCTTTTTTTTAATTGTCATTTTCATATGTTTATATTAACCAATATATTTAAATACATTTTTATATTTTTATAGTAAAATACGCAAATTAAACAACATAATTAAAGACTTTTTTTGGTTGAGCATCAAATTGAAATTGAAATTTTATTTTGTATTTTTAAACCATACAAAATAGACAAAGTCATCTATTAATAACAAAATCCATACAAAAAACTCCTCCATCTTACATGTAGGAAAGTATATCAGAATGGCTTCTGGGGGCCTTTGAATCGTTGCCTCAGGACTCATCCGTCTTGTGGTTGAGCTGGGAACCGAGACTCTATGAGCGGTATGAATCAAATTGCATGGTGTGCTTTTCCTAATGCTCTTGCTGAAATGCAAATACTGATTATAATCAATATTTATCACGGCCCAAAATTATATTGAATGGAAGAAGTGAATAAATCAAAAGAAGCAAAGAGAAAACCAATTACCACCAAAATTATATTGAATGGAAAGAAGAAGAATATTGCATTTCATAGAATTTTGAATCACGTCTGTATAACATCTCATCTTCAATTCCTCACTTCTTTATGCACTTCTTTTGCACATGAAGACAGATTTTCATTTCGGACTTATATTGTGCATACCATGTCAAATTTTACAATGACCGAGAGATATAAGTTTTCTTACAATTACCATTGTCTTCGCCGTTATTACTTTATCCAAAGTGCTGATATTGGAACTGCTAATTAGAAAAAGTAACTGAATAGAAAGAATGATATGGTTATTTATGAGTTATCCTCGAAACTAACGAGCACTTGAATTTTGGTTTAAGTTTGAGGCCCCTCTATCTATTTAAAACAGAACTTTATGATTAAAATTACATGAGAATTATACAACTCAATTTGGGGCAATGTAAATTGATTCATTTCAAGGTGGAACTGGAATATATCTCGTCTATTATTTCTATTTCTATTAAACATCATTTTGAAAACTTGTGTTCTTAAATTGTTAAGTTGATCTAGTTATCTTTCTCGAAACTAGCATTTATAAGCTCTGCTTAATATATTGTGGCTAAAATTGAACATTTTCTATTCACATTCACATCCACAATTCACAATGACTTCACATATTAACAGTTATCAAGACAGCTTTAAGCTTACAAATAGATAACAGCTTTAAGCATCAGTCTGCAAGTGAAAGGTCTTAGCATTATATTCACATTCATAATGATTGGACACAAATGCAAAAATTAGTAATTGAACTTCCAATGTAAACTAAGCATCAGAGACAACGCACGAGGCTTAAAAGAATGAAAAATTCTAGATATACAAGTCTCATGTGGCTTCAAGATAAAAACTTTGGCACTAAACTAAGATTCAATAACCCAATTGCTATTTCATTTATTGAACCGAAATTACACAAACCAACGAAGATAAACATAAAATAGAGAAAGTAGAAGATAGAATTAGAGAATGAGAAGAGAAGAGGCGAGAATTCAGAATAACAAAGAAGAACAGAGATAGATACGAGTAGGCTGAAGAGAAAGAAGAATTCAGAGATAGGGAGAGAAGAGGGAAAAATTCTGTTTTCCATCAATTTTCCACTTCTTTTTCATCCTCCACATGTGCAGAATTTATAGTGAAGAAGCTACATACAGGTGGAACATAAACTATAATGAAGAAGCTACATACCAGAGAAGAAAGTAGTGAGGCTGACGATTGGCTTCAAAATCAATGACATCTTGAGCACAACGACGCAGTGTGAGGCGCGAGGATTGTGATTTTGGGTTCGTGAGAGGCCGTTGAGGCGATAGGGTTCCAGTCGTTTGGCTTCTGCAATTGTGAGTGTGAGTGTGAGTGTGTGTGTGTGTGTGTGTGTGAAATTGGGTTGGAATTTGGGCTGTTGGGTTAGAATTTGATGGATTATTTTAAATTGGTCAAATATTGTATAAAATCATATTTTTGCAAGGTTTTAAACGTTGAAAAATGATAACCTATTTAACATTATTAGCAACGTTCAACAAACATTGTGAAACGTCTTTATTAACAAGACTTAACAAATGTTGCGAAAAATTAGTCTGCACAATCATATTAACAATGTTTATTAACGTTGCAATAAGTTTACCTTTTGTAACATTTATAAAACGTTGCAAAAATATAACCATTTAGCAACATTAAGCGAACGTTGCGGAAGATTATATATCTAAGTATCAGTAACGGTCAGTAAACGTTGCTATAATTTTTTATCAACACCCCATAAAAGTTGCAATATAATAAAATTTTTGACAACACTTAATAAATGTAGCAAATTACGAAATTAACAATATCCATTTTAAAAAATGTTGTCAAATCTCAATTATGTTAACCAATTGCAACATCCACTTATTAGAATGTTGCAATAGACACATTTAGCAACATTCAATTATCGAATGTTGCCTTTTACAAGTTGCAAAATGGTAATTTTTTGTTGTAGTGATATTAATAAATTTAATGAGCTTACTTGAGTTGAGATTTAATTATTTTTTTTCCAGTTAGTGTTCTTGCACTATTGGTGCTAAGCATCAGCCACTCGAGTGTCATAAATAATCTAAAAAGTATGGATATAAATCTTAAGATGACATATCATTTAAAGACTCTTAAGAGTCTTTTCAAGAGACTCTTTATATATAAAGAGCTTTTATCTATTGTAGAGAGTATTTTTAAATTTAGAGAGTCGAAACTTTTATACACACCAGCAACCTCTCTATTTTGACTACTCATTTTTAATATTTACTGATTTTTCTTCATATTTTATTTAATGTAATTTTTTATATGTCAATTGACCAATCAATTTAAATGTGGTTTAAATAGAGAGTGAGTCTGACTCTCTAAATTTGGAGAGTCAAATCCACTTTATTTTAAAAAGTTAAATTAGAGTCTTTTAGAACTTAATTTTAAATATTGACTCTCTAAAACAAGGAGCATTTTGTATTTAGAGATACTCTTAGGCTGATATAACACTCTTAGTGCTACATAGCACATTATTCTATTTCTTCTCTCCACGCATTACAAGACATACTTAGTCCCTATTTGGTGTGGATTAAAATAAGATTTTTAGTAGACTTTAACAAAAAAAAAAAAAAAGGTTTATGAAATATGTGATCGAAAAATTGTGTTCCCATAAAACGTGCGGTTAAAAATAATTATCGACTAAGATATAACGAAAATGGACCTAAATGAAGAGTTGGGCAATATGGGTACCCTAGTGATTGAAGGCTCTTGAACACTGTTTACCTTTGTTGGGACATCTGCATGGCCCATCCATGTGTGCACATGTATCCTTCACAATTCTCATATTCATAAATGCTTGCCTGCGTGTACAAGCATGCGCTACACAGACTATCCTTATACATGTGAATCACCTCGTCAACATACATGCGCTTTTTATTGTATTAATTTCAGCTAATTTAATACACATTGAACCGCAGTACGTACTACATTTAAATTTTGGACCATACAAGAAAAGTGAAATGGAAAATAAAAGAGTTAAGTTCTAAACTTTTTTGTGATTTTTTGAAAGGCCAAGATAAGAAAGTTTGATAAAGAAGAGGTCGGTATATATATGATGAAATTCGAATCCAAATCTATTTGTCATTGCCGTGTTGCTTAAATTAGTAAGCTAATATTTTAAGTGTTAAATCATTTGTATTATAAAAATTAAGTGAAGTTCAAAGTGATAATAAATTTATTTAAAGTATATTCTACCATATACAAGTAAAAATTATTTTTCTTTAAACAACTCACATGTTAACAATGCTCATAATTGTCAATAAAATCTGATTTAGAGCTTCGCTTGAAGTTTTGATACTATGTTAAACGACTCCACTCAAAAGTTTAAGCCCCATTAGGTTTGAATTGCAGTTTAGAATTTAGAATTTATATTCAATTTTCTATTTTGAGTGTCTATTTTAAGATTGTAGAAAATATGTTTAGTTTGCCATTTCAAAAAATTGTTTCTTAAAATCAAAAATTGGAAAAGACGTTTGATTTGGATTTTTTAGAAATTGTTTTATGATATTTATTCTATGAATTTGATTATTCAATAAATAGAACAATTTTATGCTAATATATTATCAATAATACATATATTTTAAAGTTGATGAATATTATAAAAAATTTCCATCTACAAAAATAAAAATACAAATGAAAAAAAAAATTGACTTGGAAAAAAATAAAAAGTAATAACGTGAATTGAGAATTACAAAATGTGATAGTGAATGATAAGATTGCAGCAAATAGTTCAATAGAAAGTGAATTACGTTAGAGGATTAAATAGTAATAGCAGAAATAAACACTGTTGGAAAATTATAACAATAAAATAAGGTTATGTTTGAGCTCCATTTTATGTTTAAATGAGATTTAGAGCTTGTTTGTCTTCCATTATTGAGAGAAGAATGGAGTTTTGAATAGAATTTTTTGAAAAATGTGTGGTTGAAATTTAAAGTAACTTTATTGGTTTGTGTGTAGAATATTTTATTTGGTGAATGTGTGGTGGAGAATCTTACTGTAGCAAACAGAGTTTTAGATTAATGGTAGACAAACAGGGGCTTATAATAATGATTTTTTGGATAATGTGTATTTAAAAAGTAAGAGAATATGTGAATGAAAATGAATATGAGAAAAAAAATGATTTTTTAGATAATGTGGCTCAAACAAGGCTAAATCTATAGAATCGCGTATGAGTCGTTGAGTAGTCATTCCATATTTTTTGTAGCAATTTGATCCTTAACTTGTCCCATTAGAACTTTTTGACTAGTATCAGTTTGTATGAATTTTTGATCTTCAATACACAACTTGAAATGCCATACTCTTTGACGAATATTGAATGAAAAGACTATTTAAAGTGTGCTACTAGCGAATGAAGTTATATATTATGCATCATGCAATACGGATTTTTTTGCCTAATAAGTGAATAATTGGTAATTGGTTTCAAAATGAAAAATCTTGCCTTTAACACTCGAATGCAACATTCAATTATATTCCGACATGAGGATAGTTGAACAGCTTTTCCTTTCCATGCAATCTTCCTCATTCACTATAATCACATAAATGATATTTTCGACCTCGATAAAGGATAAGAAATCAAGGCACGTTTGATAGCTAGAATCAACAAGGTAAGATCGATATGTAAAAGAACTATGATTTAAGACTATAGTATTATAAAAATATTTGAAAAATTGTTTAAAGTATTAGAATATACCTCCCATGGCATTGAAAAAAATGTTTGAGGTTCTCATAACTGCGTCAATTAATGGATACTCACGATCATTAGCAATACATTTTCATCCATCATATGTAAAAATTTATCTTCTATCTATTGTAGGCAAAACCCGAACTTGAAGGCATTTGAAGCAAAACTGACGAATTTTGTGTCTGGAGTAAAATCGAAGAAGTTAAAAGCTAATCGGATTGCACGGGATTAATAAGAAATAGTAAGCCCCTATTTGATAACCATTATTTGGCTAAAATAATGTTTTGAATAGTGAGTTTTCGGATAATGTGTGGTTAAAAAAATAAATTGGGTTAACAGGTAGAATATTATATTATGTGAATGTGATTGAAAATGGATGCATAAAAAGAATTTTTTTTAAAATAATGGTTGTCAAATAGGGGCTAAGGGAGCAATCAGAGGAGAGATGCAAGTTTTGAGAGTAAAATTCAACTTATCAAAAATTCAGGGACTATATTGTATATTTTCGTATCTTGTGGAGGACCACTTTCAAAAGATTATTGAGGTCCGAGGACCAAGTAGAAGCTTTTGGAAGTTTTGGGATCAATATTTAAGATTACAATGAAAAAAGATCAAAATCGAATGAAAATCATGTAGTATGGAACAAATTGAAATAAGTTAAAAAGTTAGGGGCTTTCATTTAAAAGGCCAGTCCAAGAAGAAATTAGTCTATAAAGACCAACATCTATCTTTTTTAGTTAGATAGCCTAAACATATAAAGAAATGAAAAATATAATTTGTAAATTGTTAAAATGTTCTTGTAGGTAAAAAAGGCATTAATTGCCATAATTCCAATTTCAATTGTCATTTAGTTCTAATTGGATTTTAGCTTTCCTTTCTCCACAACTAGCTTCGACATCTTCCATGAACCATTTTCATTTTCTTATTATCATCTTCTCTACTTCATTAAACCATAAAATCTAAAGTTTCATTCCATTGAGCACTCATTTGATTGAAGTGGGTAATCAAAGCCTATAATATTCTTGTTGAGCATTTAGAGAAGAAGATAAGGTATTGTTAATTTTCTATATTTGGGCATCTTTCTTTTTCCATTTTTCTGAATAATTTCTTTTTGTAGTTGTAAGTGTGTTTATGGTGTTCATTTGACAATAATGATTTTTCATTCATTTTATCAATGAATTAGAACTTTGATATGGGTTGCTTCCCAAACTATTTTTACTATTAGTTGAAGTGAAGTGTACGTTGGTAAAGACATGTTTGACTATTCTATTTGTTGTTCTACTGTGAAATATAGATTTGAGTTTTTGCTGTATAAAATGACTTACATATCGTTTTTTGCAATCCATAACGACATACATATCGTTATCAATGCTGTACAAAAATTTGATATTTGATGAAAGTTTAAATTTTTTATGTTAAATTGTAGTTATGAATACAATGAATATGATATGGATATTAGTTTACTATCTTATTGAATATTAACAATTAATTAAAGGTGCATGAAAGTAAAAATATGTAGGGAATGACAAAGGGAAAACAACGTTTATTATTGTTTTGAAAACAATTTCTTGAATGAACTTGTATGATAAAGTCTAAGAGATGTTGAAGATTGGTACAATGCTATACAAAGTGGAGATGTCAACTATTGTCCCTATGATGTCTAAGGTTTCAAAGGCAATAAACTTGTCATGTTCGCTTCATTTGTACAGGTCAAACTAGTAGTCAAACTTAAAAGTTGTAATACTGTCGTGATTTGTAACTTTATTATTTTGTACTTACTAGAAGTACAAAATGATTTATTAGATTTTGTAATCATTGTGCTATTATTCGTTTTGTGCTATTGGAACAAAATTAAAGTCATTTTACGTTGCTCTATTTATTTTTTCACATTACAGACAAACGACTTTTATATCATTATAGTTGACACAAATGTCGTTCTAGTATGAAAAATACATTGATTTACATAACGACAATAAAATCGTCCTTAATACACAAAAAGATATTGATGTCGTTCCAATGGATCATTTTATCTCGGGTGGTAAACAACTCATAGGCACACACACCAACAAAA
>CADEPD010028804.1:0-15650 GCA_902829195.1 Fraxinus dipetala | reverse complement strand
AATGAGAATTTTCAATAGGCTTTTTTAATGAAAAAATGATATTGTCTTCCAATTTTCTCTTTTCTCCAATTTTCTCCTTTATTATGTCCACTAATTTTCAAAATGCACTAATTAACAAGGCAGGTGACAAGACAGCAACTTGGAAACACAAGAACCGAAGGGCAAAAATACTAGAAACCAAGAGGATAAATTAAGTTGGCGACACCTGCTTAGTTAGTGGGGGAAAAATTAGAAATAGATAAGTGATTTTTGCATTAAAAGCAAATCCATTTTAGAGAGACAAAAAATCTCTTTGATTGTTTATTCAACAGGCAGGAGCCAATAAATAATCGATAAAAATATATCAGTTCTTGTAGTTTTCCCCAGTTGAGTTTCTGCTATAAATTTGGACTAATGTTTACTTGATAAATAAGTACTCCAACTTGTCACTTGTGAACTCATGCTTCAAAGCATAAAGCATCAAGAAATGGCAAGTTCATCTTCCTTAAGAATTTCAATATTAATCCTACTAATTTTCTTTTCAAATGTCGGTATTCAAGGAGCGTCGAATGTGGGTATTATGTACAGAGGACTAAAGAACAGTCAATAGTTACTCGAGTTATCAAAGATGAAGCAAAATAGGAGGGGCAATGGTGGGGGTACAAGAGAGGCACCTGATGGTCAATCCTCAACATCACTAGGAAGAAGAATCGAATCCCATGCACAATAGTCTATTGATAATCCAATAAATTTTTTCCAAAGCATGAAAAGAACTGGACTTAATCCAAACTATAACTAGTCGTTTCTGGTCCAGTTCGGTTCCATCGCTGCATATTGAACTGTTTAGTTCTGTATGTTGAATTTTTATCGGTATTCAGGTCCATGTAAACCCTAGCTTTCATCGCATTTGAAAATTACTTGGTCATTATTTCTTTTTCAACAAAGTATAATTGCAATTTAACACGAAACATTTTCATAAGATTGTGCTCTTAATGTCCATCAGCTACATAACACAGAGCAAAAGCATTTCACAAGAACACTATAGAGTTCAACAAAATCAACAGTAGCACAAAAGTTGCACCAAAACATGCAGATATTTCATGCTAAAGCATATGAGTTAACTATATTCATACCAGCAATTAAGTGTCCCCATTTTCCAAATTAATTCTCAAAAGACTTCATGGGATCTTTAGGATCAATCTCGGCTATAAGTGGGAGATCGACTGGTAGAGTTTCCAGACTTAGGCCTACTCCCTTTAGTCTGCCAATTATTTCCTCAAATACCACACTTTGGCCACCTTGAGTCAGATGCAAACCATCTCTGCAATTCAATACAGAAATGGAAATTATATTTTCTGAAGATAATAACTGTCTTTGGAGATTGAAAGAACACTGATTCGTACACTGAAAATGAATCAAGGGTCAAAATTCACAAAATAATAGCCGGAAATAGGATAGGCTAATGGTCTTAGTACTTGGCGGGATAAGATATAAAGATTAACATGAACATTTGGAGTCAACGAAGAAGATGACCAACTCTCATCTTGGTTATTCTCTTTGAGAAAAGAGCGGAAGTACTTGATGAATGATGATTTTGATGAGAAAGTATAGAAATGAAGAGTCAGATTTGTACACTGGAATAATAATAAGACACTTGCAATTAGGCGTGGGCATTTTAAACGGAATTTCTGGTCTGGTTCCCAAAAAATTAAAATAGGAACCGAAATTGAGAACCGATAACCGATTGGGTCCGGTTCGGACCTTGGTTCCTGAATCAGAACCGTGGGTATCCGAGTGGAACCGATTTTCATATAATTTTTTATTTACAATTTATAGACTGAATAAAAAATAAAAAACCTAAAAATCCTAATTTGGGTAGTAATTAGTCTCTAAAAAATCAAGACTGTCTCCTAATTTTTTTACCTCTCGCCTATTTTTGCATTTCAGAGATTATTACATGTTAATCTTTACAATTTGAGTTTTTTATGAATATAAAAATTCAAGCTAGGTTATGATATAAGTTGATGAATCAAAACGTTTATTCTTTGCAATTCAACCTTTTTTACTTCCTTGCATTGTTCATGAACTTAAGTGATTTTTTTAATTTTTTCATAATGCATGACAATTGAATTTGATATATTCATTGCTTAGGCTATGGCGTACCTTTTTTGTTACCTTGAGTTCATGATTCTCTTTTTAAATATATTTTTTTAATTTTTATTCAAATAGAGCCAGTTCAATATGTGAACCAATAATTTTTTTAATACTATAGAGTTATGTATCTATTTAGTATTTTTCTATGTCAATTCGTTTAAAGTGTAGAAGAATTTAAGCATTTCGTTTAAAGTGTAGAAGAATTTAAGCATTGTTCGTAATTAAATTATATGCTCTAGTATTCCACGCTTATGTATCGAATAAGATTTATTAAGAAAAATATTTTTTTCTCAAATTATAATTTAATTTTTGATGTTTTTATTTTCTCCTATTTTCATGGTTTTCAATATCCACTATTTGCTTTTTGAGAATTTCTTAGATAAATTTTCTCCCTTGCACAAATATTTTCAAATAGTAGTGTATTAGATACATGTACCAAAAGGGCATATATGAAATATTTATTAAATAGAGATGTATAAAAAATATCATGGGTAGAAGCAAAATTAAATCGGAACCAACGGTTTGGGTTTGGGTTTGGGTTTGGGTCTAGTATTTACAATAACTCGAATGGTTCCATTTACGAAATATCCGAAATATAATGGGCGGTTCTGAATATTGAAATATCCGGACCGACTCACCCGTCGTCCAGGCCTACTTGCAATTTATTACATGAAAGGTGTGCCTATTTTCCAGATAACATGATTTATGAAAGGAAATAATGCCATATTATACTGTGAAAGACATTGTTATATATCTAAAGTTGAAAATAATCATGTGATTGAAATGAGAAGTACCTTAAATAAGCCTTTTGCCAGCCAGGAATCTGCTGCATTTTTGTCCAAAGATCCACTGCCGGAATTCCACATTCTGCAGCAACTGCAAGGCAGGCTTTAGCGTATCTGCCAGCAGCCTCATTTGTCCTCTCAGGTAGACCTGATTCATTCTCCACAAATGGATTCCTGCATTTTTTATACTAACTAAACTTCAATGCTATCCAATAATTGCATGCTGCGTGGCATGGTCTCAAATGGCAAAAAAAGAACATGTACGATGAATAATTTAAAAATCTTCAAACGCTATAAGAAATAAAATGAGTAGCTGCACTGAAAGAAATTTACTGTAGACGTCCATCTTCGTCAATTGGAGGAGGTGTGATGAGGAGAATATGAACTGAAGGCCACCCTTTCTGAATGACACCAAAATAGAAACGATAAGATAAAGCATCACATCAGAAGCAAAGTTCACAAACATTTATGAATTAGAGTATTTTCCTATGGGTATTAGATTGAGAAAATGCTCCAATTTGAAAATTTTCAATTGCATATTAAATCATGGATATTTAGGATAAAAATCATCAACTAATTCATAAAATCAATTGAATATCGCAATTTCCTGCCATGAAGAGTTTAACAATCATTTATTGATATCGAGAAGGGCAAAATAAAACTAATATGACCATAAGATAAGCTTGAGTTCATACATAGAGCAGGATGATGCAAATCAAACTTCACATGGTAGCACCAATCTTTAACCATCATTCCAAGGCTTGTGCAATAAAGAAACTAGGCATGGTGGAAAAAATCCAGCTTAACAAACTACACAGAAAAGCAAGTACTTGATATGTATCTTTCTCTAACAGGATTGCATGATAACCAATTGAAATTGAGCTTTCACATGAACTCCGTCAGTGTGAAGTCAATTAATATTGTCAATCAACTGAATTTGGTATTAGAAAATGGAAGTTTCAAGGATCCATCTTCTTTTCTATCCTGTGGACTGGCATTAACCTAAACTAACTAAGCCACTCTTTAGCTTATTTTATGTAATCAGTATATGTTTGTGTTCGGCTCATGCATTCAAGTTTTGAACCCCCAAAAATGTCAAAATATCACTTTTTAGTGTTGAATACATGATATATATAGAAACACGAAGCAATTGTGCTGAGATTATTAAATACCGAATTAGGTAGGGAGAGGGAAGAGAAAAGTTGAATTCATATAAATTTAGTGACAATCCTAGAGTATTTAGTCATTTTGCATAACCTACGTTTCCGTTCCTAGCACTTGCCATCGAATACACTAATAATAATTTATAGAAGTTGTATAAGGATCATAATTTACTTTTCTGAAGTCAATGTCTTTTACTGGTCTAGCTTGGTCCATAATCTACCATTACCGCATATGCAGTTATTCAACTAGCCCTACTACAATCAATTAATATCAGTAACAAGATAAGCACACGTTAAGAAAAGCTATTTGAACTCAAGGATTTCTTTGAACACCTTGAAGCTTATGCCCTGACTAACATTTTCAAGACTTACACCAACTTGGAGAATTATCCCTCTCGTCCATACCTTGGACACAGTCAAATATGCAGATCCCAAGTCCATACGACAAAGCGACGTCCCTCATATCGGCCGGTCCCAATTCACTTAAACAATAACTCCTCTTATGCTTCTGTTACTACCATTTACTAAAACAATCGCATGCCAACACCGATATTACACTCCTCGCCGATGAAAGCATATTCAAAGCTGCTTCTAATTACGTGAAACTACGATTTTTTAGGCTGTCGATGTTACCATGGCTACAACCATATACACCCCACAAGCTTGAATCCTGTTCTAAACCTTGTGTCTTCTTTGACTACTTTTTTACTCAAAGTGCATACTGCTATCTTGATCCTTCAAAATCCAAAATCTATAGCTTTTGCCATGTAAAGTTTGTTGAGCCTATGTTCCCCTTTACTCATCTATCTTATCTCGCCCTCGCCCACAAACCACACTACATGGTTTCCTCCACCGCTCCAAGTCACCTTGCAATTTGTAATACCACTACTCCACACGCCATCTAAAGTTACTACCTCCACCTTCACCATTTACTCCCTCATCTCCCAACAATTCCCCGATGCCACCTACACCCCTTGATCTACCCATGAACTCTCCCCTATCTACTTACAGCATGTCCACTAAGGCAAAAAAAAAAAATCCAAAAGCCTATTACATAAATGAACCTTCATGTCCAATTCTCCCCATTTCGTAATCTTGAACCCACAACTGTGACCCATGCTCTAGAAGATCTCGAATGGCTTCGAGCTATGTCTAAGGAGTACGATGCTCTAGTATGAAATGGAAAATAAGAGCTAATTCCACCTAATTCCAATAAAAATCTTGTTGGCTGTAAATAGATTTTTCGAACTTCCGTAAATTTGATGGCTGTGTTGGTAGGTTCAAAACTCGCTTAGTAGCTATGGAATTTTATCAACTTCCTAGCATTGATTACTGTTGACCTCGAAAAATGGTTCCGACACGCAACCAACAGAACGAGACTCCATGTAAGCTCCTCCCTGCGCACGATAGCACGTCGTTAGTCACTTATGGCCTATTTTAGTGGGGGTGGAAGCGGCAGTGAGCACTCCGACGGTTAAGTCAGTATTTCAGTCAATCGAAAAGTGGCGCCCGAGGTGAAGTGGTCACCAGGACGTCGAGAATGTGTGTAAATATAGTAAAGAGCTCTTTGAGTTAAGAATAGAATGCAAAGATTGAAATTGGAACCTCCACCTTACCATTGTGTGGGGGTATTTATACCAGAGAAGGGGAAGAGGAGAACCGTTGGATGAGGGGACACGTGGCTTCAGATCCCGGGTGGGTCATCTTTTCATAGGTGTCAATCTGTCAATTCATAGGTGACAGGCATTAAATTATTTCTGACATAGCAATTGAGTTGACCGTTTGTAGCCTGCCACACGTCCCATCAATCAGTTATGGACTTTACTTTGGAGAGATCTCCTAAAAGATCTTGGTAGAGTTGTGGCGAAGCGGATTGTGAGGCGTTACAAATACGGAGTGTGGGCCTTTGCATCCACATTGAATTGTCGATAAGTTTGGTTCTTCTACGAGTTGGGGGCCAATAGTGTTTCAATTCGAAGTTATGGAATCAGTTCTTTTGTCGTGGATCCAGTTCATGTGCCACGTGACAACAACAGATGAGTTCGGCCAACACGTGACAGATGAAGTGGATGGACGAGGTAGATGGCCTCAAAAGGCCCGTAACAACAGTCCCTCAAGTCCGTGTATATATATTTATATAATGTATGGACTTTGTAGAGGCGGTTATATCGTGCCATTGTACGGAGTGAATGCGTTAGTTGTATATGAGATGAAAAGGTATGCAGGAACGAAGTTCGGATGGAAGGACGAAGCGCTGAGTGACTTTGGAAAAAGTTGTTTGCAAAGCGGAGTCCTAGCTGAAGGACGAAGTGATGAGTGTTGGCAACTTTGGGAAAAGTTCTTGCAAGGCGAAGTCCTAGCTGCAGGATGAAGTGATGAGTGTTGGCAACTTTGAGAAAAGTTGTTGCAAGGCGAATTCCTAGTTGAAAGACGAAGTGATGAGTGTTGGCAACTTTGAGAAAAGTTGTTGTAAGGCGAAATCCTAGCTGAAGGACGAAGTGATGAGTGTGACAACTTTGGGGAAAGCTGTGACTCTTGGTTTCAACCGGTGATGATGAACCATAGATTTAGATGGTCCAGATGTGACTAGATCTAACGGCTGTAGTGAATTTGGAGACACCTATATAAAACCCAAATCTTTCATTTTGTCACTTTACTTTTGCGAAAATCCCTTATATTCACCTTGAAATCTCTGTTATTCCGGTAAGCAAGGTCCTGAAACTCCGATGACTTCTTTTCTTTCGAACTAAAATCCCTAGATAAATTCTTTTACTTTATTCCATTCTTTTTCTAGTTTTCGAAGCTTGGAATGGCCACTGAAAGGTCTGGGAGTACAAGTGAAAGGATAAGTGTTGAGAGTTCGATTTTCAGGAACCCAATAGTTGTTGGTTCGGATGAGATAGGCAGAGTGATTAGGTCGGGGAAGAATATTTGGAAACTACCAATTCCACCTGTAGATACTTCTATCGCATGGGGGGCATGTAATTACCCCTCCACCATCACCTCGAAAATACTGGATAAGTGTAGGAGGGTCTTTAGGATTCCCGATAGTATTGAACTCATAATTCAGGACTAGAACGAGAGGGCGTGCTTTCCGAGGCCAGGGTGTGTGGCCGTGATCGATACCTTATGAAGGCTGGCCTTAGACTTCCTATTCATCCTTTCTTTAGGCTAGTTCTTCGTTCCTATAGGCTAGCTTCGACCCAACTTCACTCAAACTCTTGGGCACAAATGGTTAGGTCGTGGATGCTTTGGCGCCAGGCCAGCCTAGGCGTTGATATGCCCTTTAGCGTCTTTCACTCCATTTACTTTCCAAAGAGTATAGTCTGAGGAGAAAAAAGTAAGGGGTGGTATTACATAACACCGTAGGGGTCCCACTCCTCCTTTGTGGTTGATCTGCCCTTTTTAGTGAAGGAATGGACGAAGTCTTGGTTCTAGGTCTCCGGGAGATGACCCAATAGCACCCCTCAATGTCCCTACTTCCTATTCTATTGCCAGTAAGCCATCTCACCTAACTGATTTTACTTGAATGATTTCATATAGCTTAATATTTCTGTTGTTTACAGGCTCTCTTCCGAGGTGTGAAATCTCCGAGGAGTGAGATATCATTCGCCATATATACCAGCAGCCCTTCAAGGACCAGACTTTCGGCGAACGGATCGACAAGAACACTACCTTTACATTGCACGGGCTGATGTCTACCCAAGGTGTGATTTATTTCTAGTTCGACTATACCTGAATGCTTTCTTTTCTCGCCTATATACTTAAAAAGTATTTTCTTCATTTGTAGATAATTTCTTGAAGAAGAGGCCCCTCAGGCCTGACTTTGCCACAATTCGCCGAAGCGTGGCTAAGGCAAGGACTTTGAAAACCAGCTCGGCTGCTTATAAGAAGCAAGCTAAGAAGCTGAACTCTTTGAGCAAGAGCCAACAGCCCCCTCAGGAGGACGAAGTGGAGGAAGGTGCCTCCCTCGTCAAAAGGAAAAGGTCCGGCCCAAAGGGGGGCTTCCTCTTCATCCGCCACAATGGCCAAGCCTCTTTCTCCTCCCATTCCAGTCGGGGTGACTATTGCAGCCCCCTCTGAAGTGCCAAGGCCGTCGTGCCTACTACTGCTATCCCGGCTGAGGGGCCAGCCCGAAAAAGGCTAAAGAAAGCTACCAACGTCCCCACCTTGTGGCAAGGCTATGGACTTTATGGGGAGCAAGGAGGATGACCTCCTCGAGACAGTATTGAAAATGCTGCCTCCGAAGAACGCTTCTACCACCCGAGTCCACAATAAGTACTGGATCGGGGACTGGCAAGATCACATCGCCTCTTGTGAGGTGGAGGACCTCTTGGCCGCCAATAATGCCTATGTGACAAGGGCTCTTAGTATTGGAACGACAGCGGAAGATTTGGTCCGGGGCCTTCGCAAGAACAAGGAATCGGAACAAAGGGTCAAGGCCTTAGAAAATTAGGAGGAGGAGATGAAGAAGGCGAGGGCCCAAACGGAGGAGTTCGAAGTGAAGATGACTGAGGCTGAAGAGAAGTTGGACTATGTTGAGATTCCGATAAATCAATTGAAGAATGAACTCCACGAGTCTATTTCTCAAGTGGCAGCTCTAACTAAGAGGATCGACCAGTCCAATAAACACCAGTGGATTGCCTCCGAGGCGTTGGTGCAAGCCAACAAGGAGAAAGTCGAACTCAGGATGCTCTCTGAAGCTCAAACAGAGGAGATCGAATCTCTTAAAGCCGAAGTTAAGTCAGCAGGTGAGGTTTCAGAATTACATCAACAATTTCGACCAAACGAAAGAGTACGATGACTTTGCCAACTACTGGGCTTTATGGAGTGTCCAACATATGATGTCTCGCCTAAAAGAGGTGCATCCAGAGCTGGACATCGCGTTTCTTAAACAGGAGTTCGGTGGTCCTACCGGCGACCAGCCTGACATAAAAGCTGAAGAGGAAGCCCTACATGAGGAAGTGGGAGCGGGGGCTATTGTAAATGCAGATCCTTAGATTTTCCCTTTGTAATGGCTTCGGCCCTGATTTGTTCGTAATGAAATTCTTTATTTGAAACTCCTAAGTGTAGTTGCTTTGTTTGAAACATGATAACCAGATAAGAAAATGGGCAAAGAAAATGGCGTAAACCACACATCGCCTAGGCGTAACTACTTAAGTAAATGAATGAACTAAATGGCCTCCAAGTATACATGTTTCGCCTAAGCATAACCACTTAAGCAAATGGATGAAGTAAGTGGACTCCAAGTGCAAACACTTCGCTTAAGCATAACCACTTAAGCAAATGGATGAAATAAGTGGACTCCAAGTGCAAACACTTCGCCGAAGCATGACCACTTAAACAAATGCATGTAGAGAATGGCTTCCTTAATTGAGGTGACCCCCTGGGGGTGCATTCACCTCGACAAGGAGTAAAAATGTGTAAGGACATTGCTGGTCTGCTTCATCAGAGGGGGCACCCATACCTCCTTTAATGCAGTGGACATCCTCGGTTGAGGTGGCCCCTTAGGGCCGCATTCACCTCGGCAAGGGGTTAAAACGTGTAAAGACATTGTTGGTCCGCTTTATCAGAGGTGGCACCCACACCTCCTCTAACGCAGTGGACCCTTGGTTAAGGTGGCCCCTTGGGGACGCATTCACCTCGACAAGGGATAAAAATGCGTAAAGACACGCTGCTCTGCTTCGTCAGAGGTGGCACCCTCACCTTCTCTGATGCAGAGGACATCTTTGAGTAAGTTTTATGAGGACATATGCAGAAGTGAAAATCAGTTCATTTAATTGATAACCAAATTTACATGACAAGTCCTTGCGATTCCCCTATTGGTAATACTTCTGCAAGTGTTCGATGTTCTAAGGGTGAGACATCACTTTGCCTTCCAAGTTTTCAATTTTGTAAATGCCCGATCGTATCTCTTCGATGACACGATATGGGCCTTCCCAGTTTGGCCCTAGTGTTCCTATTCCCATTCCCAGTTCCTTTGATTATGGGAACATTTTACGGAGCACTAGATCGTCGATACGGAAGGCCCTTTTCTTCACCTTGGTGTTGTAATAGCGCATTATCTTGCATTGGTAGGAGGCGAGCTTGACTTGAGAATCGTCTCTTTTTTCCTCGAGGAGTTCAAGCTCAAACGTCCTCGGTTCGTCGTTTGTTATTTCGTTGAAGTGGATGCGATGAGGTGAGGGTACTCCGACCTCTATTGGGCTCATGGCTTCGGCCCTATACGTCTTGGAGAATGGGGTCTCTCCAGTAGCAGTTTTGCAGGTAGTTCATATGGCCCAGAGAACTTGGGGGAGCTCATCAACCCATGCCTCCTCTGAAGCATCCAACTTTCTTTTCTGGGTAAGTTTGATGATTTTGTTGACTGCTTCGACGTGGCCGTTAGCTTGGGGATGGTGAGGTATAGAGAAATGCTTTTTGATTCCAAGTTTATGGCATAGGTCCCTAATTTTCTTGTTATCAAATTGTTTACCATTGTCTGAAACCACGGAGTGGGGTATGCCGAATCTGCTTATAATGTTCTTCCAAAGAAATTTAGAAGTGTTCGCTTTGGTGATCTTGGCCAAAGGCTCCGCTTCAACTCATTTTGTAAAGTAATCGATCGCAACAATAGCGAAGCAGGCATTTCCTCTTCCCCTTGGCAATGGCCCAATAAATTCAACTCCCCACTTGGCAAATGGCCAATGGCTTGACACTACCGTGAGTTCCTGTGATGGCTGTCTTTGCACATTGGAGAAGTGTGACACTTATCGCACTTGCGCACGAACTAAATTGAGTCCCTTTTCAGGGTAGGCCAGTAGTATCCCTGTTTGAGTACCTTGTGAGCTAGTGCTGGTCCTACGGAGTGGTTGCCGCACACCCCCTCATGGATCTCTCTTAGGATGTAATTCGCTTCCTCACCTCCTGTGCACCCGAGGAGGGGTGATGAGAAACCCCACTTGTACAACACATCATCCTGGAGGATGAAGTGAGCAGCCCTCATCCGGAGTCAACGAGCTTCGGCTTCGTTGTTTGGTACAGCTTGTTCTTTAAGAAAAGCAATGATTGTTGCATCCACATAGGGGTGCCTTCTGTTCACATCACTTCTTTCCTTACGATGGACAGTTCGGCCAGGTGTTCTATAAGAACCACTTTAAGAAGTTCAGAATCCCTACTGCTGACCAATTTTGACAAAGCGTCGGCGTGGGAGTTCTCCAGGCGGGGTACTTGCATCAGTTCAAACCTTTCGAAGTGAGGAAGGAATTCCACGACTAGTTTCAGGTATGCTGCCATGTGCTTGTCTCTAGCTACAAAATTGCCATTGACCTATTATTGTTGACAGTTAACCTCTTTACTTGCAATTCTTTAGCCAGACGAAGGCCGAATAGGAGTGCCTCATACTCAGCTACATTGTTTGATGCTTTGAACCCGAGCCTTACTACACAGTTAAGCTTATGCCTTACTGCACAGTTAAGCTTGATTGAGATTGGAGAAGTAAATGCACACTCTCCACTTACCATTGTGTTTCTTTACCAGCACAGAAATAGATATCCATTATGGATAGGCGGCTTCTCTAATGAAGCCATTGCTGATCAATTTTTCCACTTCTTTCTTTAGGGCCTCATACCTTTCCGCTTTCAAGGTTTTTCTCTTCTGCCTGTGCGGGATCTAATTTGGGTCGATTTGCAAATACGTCTGAGTTCTTGCAGAGGAAGTCCTTCAGTTCTTTCTTCCTCTCTTCTTCCAAATCCTTTCCCACCTGCAGGACCTTGGAAGCGTCTTGGTAGTCTACTAAGAAGCTTTTTAGTTTTTCCATTGGAGCGGCTTGTGATTCGGATTCGATTATGCGAGGATCTAGCTCGTCCGGGGTTGCCTTTTCAGGTCAGTCCTTCACAAAAGCCTCTGCAATTTCGACATCTTCCCCTTCTTCAGGGGCTTCAGACATCTCAATATCAAGAAGCACCATGTTAATTCCTCGTGGCTTAGCCTTTCGCAAGGAATTGAGATAGCATTCCCTTGAGCCCATCTGATCACCTCGGACGGTGGCTATTCTTCATTTAGTGGGGAATTTTATACATATGTGATGGATGAAGGTGACTTCTCATAGTTCCTTCAATGCTGGTCTCCTTAGAACTGCATAATACTCAGACCGGCGGTCAACTACCAAGAATTCCATGAAGTGGTACCAGAGGCATAGTTCCCATTTCAACAGCCAGGGTGATATTTCCTCTTAGGATGATGCTATCTCCAATAAACTCGTACAATGGGAATGTCATAAAGGTGACCTCATGGTCTATCGCCATCTTGTCATAAATAGAGCCGAACATAATGTTGACCGAACTCCCGTTATCTACTAGCATGCACTTCAATCCATTTCGAGCCACCACAACTTTCACTACTAACGCGTCACAGTGGGGATGGTGGACGCCCACGGCATCCTCCTGAGTGAATGTAATAGGCTCTACAGATTTCGTTCTTTGGGAATGACTTACTATATAGCTGACCATAGGCGGGTCTTTAGCCTCCCCAGTGTCATTCCTTTGCGCATTCTGGGACTCACCTCCTACGTGTGGTCCCCCAATGATTGTGTAAATCTCTCGAATGGGTTGGTGTTCGTTTGCGGTGGCCAGATCTCTTCTTGGCCGCTGTCCACTCCTGGATCTTTCTCTATCTTCGTTCTTATCATATCGAGGCGAATGTCGTCTCGTCTCTCCCCTTCGTGGTGAGTTTTACCTAGAATTTTCACCTGACGGCGGTTTTCCCTAGCGCTGCGAAGGTTGCTTCTCGCAAATCTAGTAGCTTCCCGGCATTCACTTGTGTCATGACCATGAAAGGAGTGGAAAGTGCAATAGGGCCGTGACTCCTCATGAGGCCCATTTCTTGGTCCTTAGCCTCTTCCTCTATTCCTAGAGGTACAAGGTCTCCTAGGATTTCTGGCTGTGCCACTGCCACCAGGTCCAATGCTTTCATAAGCCAATGTTGGTACTGCATTCAAGGTGGCTATAGCCAATGCTTGTCCAGAGGTGGAAGCCACCGCATATCTGGCCTGAGTCCACTCCTGATTGACGATCTGCGATGTGGTCCCCTGTCGATCTGCCTCTGAGGTGGAGGGAGGCATTGTGCCGCCCTGTTCCGATGATCAATCATCTTTTCATTGACGATCACAATCTTCATCATTTCTACTAGTTCGTCGTAGGTAGAGGGGTTTTTACTCCGGACATCTCTCCAAAATAAGGTATTCAGATTCAGTCCTTCTTTTAAAGCTGAGAGGGCTTCTTTGTCAGTAACTTGCTCGCAATAGGTTATTTCATCAGTAAAATGGGCGAGGCAACTTTTCAATGTCTCCCCCGCCGCTTGCTGCATGTCTTGGAGGCGCTGGATTGGAGCCTCTCATTCCTTCCTTGACAAGTATTAGTTTAGGAATACCTTTTTGAGGTGTTTCTATGGGTCACCATTTCCTTCGTACTTAGGAATTTTAGGAGGAACAAAGTTGTGAGGCATGGGAAAGCTACGAAACTCCCTAGAGAAAGGGAGGTTGTCATTGTCATCGTCGAGCTCATAGGACCGACACGGCTCATCATAATCAATCCCATCTGGTAGAGGGCGAGGTGGCTATAGGAAAGTTCCGCCTCGATTCTCCCAATCAACTAGATTTCGCCTCTCCTGCCTATTCTTAGGCGGAGGAGCCTGAACTTCCTGGCTTTGCACACACTCTTGTGGGCGAGCTGTTTGATGGGTAGACTTATCCTTATTTCTAGGCACTCGCCCGATCCGATCAAACACACTGGCGGACCTCTGAGGTTGTTCTTCATAGTCAAGGGGGAAGTTATCTCCCCCAACTTGGTCGTCTTCAGCTGGAGGGACAGTGTAGAAGGTGTCTACTCCTACTTCCCTTTCAACCGGAACTTCTCTTTGTTGATTCGAATGAGCTCTACGACTTGAACCCGCTTCGGCTCGTCAGTCACGAACCGATTGCAGAGGGTCTTGATGGGCTTGAAAACCGCCCTGATTTTGCACTTGCATGGCTGCGTTCTGGGCTGCGATGCTCCTCATGTTAGTGGTCATGCGGGCCACCTCAACAATTAATTGCGCAGCAGTTCTCCCGCCCCTGCGATATCGATGATGGGTTCGCTGGTGCATGACGTTATTCCGGATGATCTCTTCTTATGGGCCTAAATTTACTATTGGTCATGGCGGTTATTCTCCAATTTGACGTTAACAATGCATTCTTTCGAGGTAGTCTCTCTAAACATGTCTATATGACTCAACATCAAGGTTTATTGATTCAAGCAATCTTTCTCATATGTGCAAACTTTGCAAAGCCATTTATGGCATTGAATGAACAAGGCCTCGAGCCTCGAGCATGGTATCATGATATTCATACCTTACGAACTTCATTCTGGCTTTAAAAACTCTCATGCTGATTGTTCACTCTTTATTTACTGTCAATTATGTAACACCTCGAAATTTTACTTACTATTTTTGTATGGGCCTAAATTTACTATTGGTCATATAACAATTGGATTAGTCCATGTATAGCCTTCTAAGTCACACTAAATTTCTAAAGTAAAAATGATAAGTTTAACCCACTTATTTGCATTAAGGATTTATTTTCTTATGTGTGTTTTAAAGATTTTATTGTAAATTTTATTTGGGTAGAATATTTAAATATTATAGAAGTTGGTAAAATATATATCAATATTATATTCATTTTGTAGCTTGTGTTAAATCAAATATATTGGGCTCAAGAAAAATGATTTTGAACTAGATATGGCCGAGCTATTTTAATAGAAAGAAAAGTATTCTAAATCCTTTATTTTATTAATAAAAAAAAGGAACATTCATGCATAGATACGGTTAAATGGAAAATGAAAAGGTAGTACTAATTAAATTAAATGAAAGCTAAAAGTAACAGTAATTTAATTGATTTAAAATCCATTAATTCCACTAACTAATGGTAATTAACTTCATTAATCCTCACTAACTTAAAAATGCCTTTAGAATTTGTGCAATTTGCATGTCTATGGTGCAAAGAATATATATTTGTATAATTGAGGTGGGATGATTTTCTTTTACCACAAAGTTGATATTGTATATGTTTCACGCCACTAACACTTTTCAAATTGAAAAAAAGTATCATTTTTATATTTTTTACAAGCTATATTTTTAGATATTTTGGTATCAATTGAGGAAAGAATACCTAGTGCATGCTTTGATAAATTATTGTTTTTCTTGATATTTATATAATTGTGGCATGAAATACTTTATGTCCTTCGGGTCGATTTTATATAAATCCTTTGGGATAGACTGTTAGATCCCAAATATATAAAACCTACAGGATACAGGAATTCTAAAGAAATTTTTTGAGATATCTGATATCACAACTAGTTGCTTTAAATTTAAGAATGTCGGGTATCTTATGTCGTTTTATATTTATATTATGTTAAATAAGAATTTACACGTATTTTTCCTAAGTATTTTGAAAATACTCACTCTTACACTAAATTTCATATTAGAACGGGTCATATTGGACGCTTGAACAAGTGAATGCTTATGGGTTGCGAATGCTTATGGGTTGCCAAGTAAA
>CADEPD010028803.1:0-16943 GCA_902829195.1 Fraxinus dipetala | reverse complement strand
TTTTCTAATTTGTTAAGAACAACTAAATTTCTCTTTAAAAATGATGATAAATATTTTCTTTTTATTTGATAAAAAACTTAAATTTGAAATTAATTTTAAACAAGAATGGGACCCGTACCAGTTTTGGGGCGACGACCCCCATTCGTCCCCACTGTGTTTACCTGATTAGGCGGGTAATCATTGTCCCATTCGAGGCGAGACTCGCGGATATCAAGTTAAACGGATTTTTTTGTCATCCCTATAAGAGGAGTGTACCATTTATTTATTTATTATGGACTAGGCTATACTGGTAACATAATTGTAATATATGTATCAAAATTATTTTTTAAGTAGCATGTATTTATATAAAGTGGTTGGACAAATAAAAATTATGGTGGTAATATATTTAACCAAAAGTAAAATGGTTGGTGAAAGCAAAAAATAAGCCAGAAAAGTATCAACCACCGTGCTTATTTTTGGTCAGCTTATTTAAGGTAGACGTGTTGAAGCCAAAACAAAGAAATTGGAAAGATTTGCTAGAAATTGGAGCAATTGAAAAGGTGGAGGACTCAATTTAGGGATTCTTGAAAAGTCACGGGCTGAATTGAAACATCTGCGTTACAAAATCTAGAGGGCGAGGGAGGTCGCTCACCCTCCTCACTTTTAGGAAGGCCTCTCGCCCTAGTCTATGCAGTCCAAATTGAACTACACTTGTTCAAAAAAAACTGAGCTTTTGGATAAATTTTGACACAAGAATTTTTTGTGGGATTGGAACACTCTAAAAGGTCTTTGTTACTCCTCGTCACCAAGGCTCAAGTCAAAGTGTCACATAACAATCTACGTAGGTAAAAAAATAAATAAAGACCTAACTGTTCAAATGTAAAGAAATAATGTGAATGGCTGAAACTCCTATGCCGAAACACTGCCTAAACGGTTGAAGTGCGTGAGTCTGAAACACTACATAAAGAAATCGAAACTCTTCACACAGAGGATCAATACAAAGCGGAGTCCAACAGAGGCCATGACTTCACCCGAAGTTCATGAAGGTGAAACTGTCTCTTATAAGATCTGTAGACAATCTTAGGAATTATAAATGCAACATTTGTAATAGAGAATGTCAGGTGTGTCAATCTAATGTATAGGGCGGCTGACATATTGTGAATATATTTATTGTATGATAGACAGTGATGTGAAGTATTAGTCAAGGAGATGAGGCCACGTGATTCTAATTCAGTGGACACCACGTCGGCTGAAGCACTATAAATAGACCCTCATTGTAACTGGAAAAGGATTCTTGGACTTTTGATTCTCGAGCTCTTGATCCTTGATAATACAAATGGTCTTGAAAACTCTATACATATCATCTTGCTTTTTTCCATATACATCAGTTTGATCTTTAATTAGTTTACTTTGGTATTTGATTGGTGATTGTTATTAGTGCAATCATCTTTGCTCCACTCGTCAGTGTTTGAACGCTTTTGTCTCACGCCGTGAAGCATCTCCCGTGTCCACGTTCATCCCACTTTTTACCGGTGTTCCGGTCAAAACGCTTCGAAATTTGCTTAAGTTAGCTTGAATGGGCCTGATATCTATTGTCCACGTAAGCGTCACATTTTTCAGGGTCAACAATCTTTTACATTCGTATTAGTGTTGGTAATTTAGGAATTCGTGGAGATTAAAATATGGAGGAAAATACAAGTTAATGAACTAAGTTTTCCAAATACATTGAAGAAGGGGAAATCAAGCTTGGTGCACTTCTCAATTTCTTCTCTTTTTCTTCATAAACCATGTGATACATTGCAATTTTCATTTTTTCTGGTATGATGATTTGTGGTTAAATTTATGACAAATTTATCAGTAATGATGAATCATATAGCTTTAATTTTATCCCTTGATTTTTTTATTATGAAAGACCTAATTTTTATTGATATTGTATTGTTTTAGTTATTATACATTGAAATAAAGTACATGATTAATAATTAAATGATTTGTGAATAGTAACGAGTAGAGAGGTGAGTTATTTGTGTATAGCAAATATTAAAAATCGAAAATTTATTTAGAGGATAAAGATTTACTTCTATAATTATTGTAATCGCTATATTTTGACAGTTTTAATATAATACCTCAATAATTAAAAACACGACATTTAATAAAATTCATTAAACAGATAAAATTTTATATGCATAATTTAGGGTAATCAGAACAGACATCCTTACCTTTTACTTTTATTGTGCAAAATATATTTATTACGCCTCGACTAATGACGGCTCAAAATACACTACGTGGCATCCAAACATGGGCCTGCACTCCACGTCATTCTGTAGGAGGCAGTTTGCCAAACCACATAAAGAAGTCAAACCCGCTTGGTTGAAGCCAAACCTACTTGGCTAGAGTCGACCCCAAGCATAGAACACAACCCTCATAGCAGGAGAGGCTGTAAGGGAGGTCGGCAGGAGATCTTTTATGCAATATATAATAAGTTATTGATGTGACAATTCAATGCGTCGTCGCCCTACCCAGCATTATGTCAAGCCTAAGCATTTTGTCAAAATTATAGGCAACAAAATGGTATTAGCATTAAATGCATATGATTGATTTATGTTATTGACAGAGGTAGGCCACGTATATCTTCATTTACCACATTGGAGGTACAAAGTTTGAGGGGAACAGATTGGCACCATCTGTAAGAAACCACATTATAAACACAAACATCTTAATGGTAGAAGCTAATGGTGAAAGAAGCGTCTCAAACTCCATCCTTGAAGAAAGGTTCTCGTTCTTGAAGAAAGAACAAGTGAACATGCTGAAGAAGTACACTTTCGAGTGTTGCTCAATAGAAAAGTTATTTCTATTCCATGAGTTCCAGTCGCTATAGGTCTCATGCAAGGGGCTGACAGGAGGTTTCTGAAAAAGAAAAAGTTCAAACTAACATCAACGTTTGTAAACCCAATCATTAGCACCGTCGAGATGATGGCACTACTGCACGCCTTGCAAAAGAGGTTAAATAAATGGCTATCAACACAAGGAGTATTGCCCAACAGAATACTGCCATGCAATAGTCACTTATGCGAATGCAAGGACGGGCTGGGATCAAATGCATCAACAAAATGGGAAATAACATAGCCAAAGGGCTTACTCTCAAAGGCAAATAAGAGAGGCTAGCCCAATTGAAAAGAAAGTTGAGGTGGATACATCAACCAATTATGTGTCTAGACGACATGTTGTCGACCTATCCCAAGAAGGAGATAACTTCCCTTCAGAGTTTACACAAGTGTGTAGTCCCCAAAGGTCATCTAGTGTGTTTGGCATAATCGGCCCATCAATACCTAGAAATAGGCCTCAACAACCTAGTGTTTGGCATAATCGGCCCATCAATACCTAGAAATAGGCCTCAACAACCACCTACTACGCAAAGGCCTCAGGGGTATAGGTGAAGTCATGAGCCCCACGAGGTCTCTACACCTAGAGATAGGCGAGAAGGAAGAGACGCTGCAAATTTGAGAAATCAAGCTAGCATATCACAGTCGCCTCGATACCAGGCTGAGGAGAAAGATTCGAATGGACCGTGCAAATCTTTTGAAGTGGATGGTAATGATGAGAGTATCCCATTTTCACAAGAGTTGAGGAACACCCATGTTCTCAACCACTTTGTACTACCAAAAGTCCCTAAGTATGTAGGAAAGGACGATCCAGCAAAATATCTTAACAACTACAAGACCCACATGAGCTTGAGAGGAGCCTCGCATGCATTAAAATGTAGAGCCTTCCACCTTACACTTATAAGGGCTGCAAAAATATGGTATAGCTATATACCAACTGGAAGTATCAAGAGCTGGTCGGATCTCAAAAAAGTCTTCTTAAACCAATATATATCAAGTAAGGAAGGAGAGGCCCCCATTCAATGTCTATAGGATATGAGGTAATAGGTATGCAAAACCTTAAAAAGTTACTTAGCCCATTTCACGGATGAAAATAACTTATTGTAAATAAGTCACTGATAGAGAGGCTCTTTCAGCTCTAAGAAGAGGCCTCAATATGAACACACTCTTCTGGATAGACGTGCAAAACAAGAATCCCACCACCTATGATGCTTTGGTGAAATTGATTAGAAGCGAGATTGTTAATGAAGAACTGATAAACCATTGCAACCGAACCTCTATAAGATTTCTGCCCCCTCAAAGGCAAAGGCAAGGCCATGTCTCGCATCAGTGAATCAACAATGGACCTCGTCAGGCATATCATCAACCCTACTTTAGGCCAGGCATTAGCTACTGCCGCTTTAAATGATGTACCTTCTTTAGCATATGAAGAGGTTGGGCATGATGTTTAAAGATAACCAAATTACTCAAGGGCAGGGGTAGAAGCAATAAGCCTATGAATAGGCCATATTGTACTTACCACCGAACTTACAGCCATGGCATGAATGATTATATGTCCATGCCCAAACATATGGAACAGAATGAGGCACATTCAAGTAAGAAGAGATACCCGCCACATGCAATGGAATACGTTCCCATCTAGCACAACCAACAGCCTCGACAAGATAAGGTAAAGCTGCATCCCAGGAAGAATCTCCCAGGTACAGAAGGAATAGGGAAGGTACAGGCCTAGGAATGGCTAAAGACAAAGAAGAGAACCCAGAGCACATGTTGAATACGCCCCTATCAGACAGATAGATAATATTATTGGGGGTCTACACGTTGGCAGAGAGTCAAGAAATGTACAGAGGAATTATGTAAGGGAAGCCAAAAATCTCTCCATCACAAGCTACATAGTCAATAGCACCCCATATAGAACTGGGAGTACACCATCCATTACTTTTACACTGGAAGATGCGACGGGTGTACATTACTCCCATTGCGATGCGTTAGTAGTAAGAGTTGTTATGGCAAGAAATGGACTAAAGTGTATGTTGGTGGATAACGAGAGCTCAATCAATATATTATTTGGGGCTACTTATGACAAGATGTTGATAAATCATGAGCTTACCCCCATCATTTTCCCTCTATATGGCTTCACCAGGGATAACATCATTATTAGAGTAAAAATTACCCTTGCAGTAGAAATGAGGTCCCCCCTTTGACGGCCCCATCATTTCATGGAGTTTCTTACTATGGACCATAGGTCATGGTGTATTAGGATGACTTGCATTGAAAGTACTATGGGCAATCACCTCCATCAACACTTATGCATGAAATTTCCTATGGAACGTGGCATTGCCACTGTAAAAAGTAATCAAATGGGCTCAAAAGAGTGTTATCTTAAGGAAAACCTCAAAGCGTTAACATGGTATTGGTTGATACTAAAATGCTTGATGCACCTGGAGAAGGGGCAAACCCCTAAACAATGTGGAGGCATCGAAATGGTAGAAGTCCCTATAGAGGGTGATCCTCGAAGAAGGAATCATGGATAAATGACTAAATCCTCAAATCAGAGGCTAATTCTCAAGTAGCCCTAGTAAAGAAATTGGAACTCTTCCTAGTAGACCCACAATATCCCACAAAAAATGCTCCGTGTAGGAAATTAGCTGAATTTGGAAGACAACAGAAGCTTAAAGACTTCCTGTTCAAAAATAGGATATATTTTTTTGGAACCATGAAGATATGGTAGGCATTGACCCCAAGATTAGTTGCGCCACCACCTCAATATTGATCCAAAGTTCATTCCTTTCAAGGCAGAAAAGAAGAGCCCTTAACTCAAAAAGATACGAGGCCCTAAAATAAGAAGTAGAAAAATTGATGTCTAATGGGTTCATCAGAGAGGCCATCTATCCAAAGTGGATCTCTCATCCAGTTCTGGTAAGGAAACACAATAGCAAGTAGATGGTATGCATAGACTTCTCCAACTTTAATCAAGCATGTCCCAATGATAGTTTCTCACTCCCAATGATAGACTAGATTGTGGACTCTATTGCATGTCATGAGTTATTGAGTTTTATGGATACTTATTTAGGATATAATTAGATTCCCATACACCCGCCAGACTAGGAAAATACCTCCTTAATTACTGATAGAGATCTTTATTGTTACAAGGTGATGCCTTTCGACTTGAAGAATGTTAGGGCAACTTATTAGAAGCTGTCAACAAGATGTTTGCCAACCTCATTGGCAAAACTATGGAAGTTTATGTAGATGACATGTTGGTGAAAAGTGTCGAGACAATGGACCACGTGAATTACCTCAACATTGTTTTTCAAGTGTTGAGAAGTTACATAATGAAGTTGAATCCTATAAAATGCGCTTTTGGTGTTACCTCTAGAAAGTTCCTAAGTTACATGGTCAATTAGAGAGGTATAGAAGCAACTTCTGAAAGGATTAGAGCCTTGATAGATATGAGATCTTCTAGCAAACAAAAAGAAGTATAAAGTCTCACAAGTCGACTGGTATTGAGCTGATTTGTTTCTTAAGCCACTTCAAAGTTCTTAAAAGAGTGAAGAGATTCCAATGGAGTGAGGAGTGTAAATAGGCTTTTTAAGGGTTGAAGAAGCATTTGGGATATGTCTCCCTCTTTTCAAAACCTAAAGAATGAAAATTGATATTATTGTATTTTGTTGTCTCTACAGAGTCTGTGAGCTATGTACTTGTAAGGGTGGATGGTAGTTTCTAGCTACCTATTTACTATGTAAGTAGAGCCTATTGTGAGCAGAAACTCTCTACACTGACGTAAAGAAACTTACCATTTCCTTGATTACCTCTTCCAGAAAGTCAATGCCATATTTCCAGGCCTATAGCATCCAAGTGTTGACAAATTTCCCACTCAAACAAGTTCTTCTGAGACCTATACTTCGGGTAGGTTAATGAAATGGGCTATAGAATGAAGTGAATTTGATGTAGCATACAAGCCACGAGCTTTTGTGAAAGGGCAAGCACTTGCGAATTTCGTAGCGAAATTTGCTAACGCTCCGAACATAGAGGTGGCTATGGAACTAATGGAACTACTATGTAGAACTTGTTTATTGACAGTTTCTCAGGAAAAACAGGTGTAGGTGCTGGAGTGGTATTAATTAGCCTAGAAAGCCACAAACTTAATTGTGCTGTAAGATTTGGATTTAAGGCCTCGAACAATGCAGCTGAATATGAAACGCTACTTCTTGGCCTTAGATTGTCCAATGAGATGTAAGTAAAGAGATTGGTGGTTTACAAAGACTCACATTGGTGATTAGCTAAGTAAATGGCAACTTCACTGCAAGGGATAAAAGTATGGCAGCATACCTCAAGCAGGCTATGGACTTTCTCCCATCCTTTGAGAAATTTAAGTTGACTCAAATACCACGCACTATAATGTCCATGCAGATTCCCTATCAAAGTTAACCAGCAATAAGGATTTCGAGCTACTGGAGATGGTCCCAATTGAGCACCTTACCGACCCCTCATCTCCCAATAAATGGAGGTCGTATGGATTGAAGAACCACATGTTGGATGCAACCAATTATTGTCTTCCTTAAGAATCGGGTCCTCTCAAATGATAAGAAAAAGGCCAATAAACTTAGAAGAAAGGCTGCTCATTTTGTACTACAAGATGAGATGCTATTTAAGAGAAGATTCCCCTAACCTCTTCTCTAATGCACTAGTGAAGAATAGGCGAATTACGTTCTTCGTAAAAGTTCGTGAAGGAGTCTATGGCAACCAAACCAAAGGGCAAGCACTTGCACACAAGATACAAAGAAAATGGTATTATTGCCCAACTGTGAAGAAAGATGCTCTTCAGTTTGTAAGGAAGTGCGATAAATGTTAGCATTTCTCTACAATTCAGAGGCAACATTCTCAAGAACTAATTGTAGTTTCGAGCCCTTGGCCATTTTCTAAATAAAAGGTGAACCTCCTAGGGCCCTTACCCAAGGGAAATGGTAGTGTTAGCTACACCATTATCACCATTAATTATTTTTACCAAATGAGTCGAAGCAGAGCCTCTAGCAAAAATTACTGAGGCCAACACTTTCAAATTTATCGGGAAGAACATCATCTGTCGGTTCAAGATTCTCCATACTCTTGTATCAAATAATAGGAGATAGTTTGAAAACACAAAGGTCAAGGACTTGTATAAGGAGTTAGCAATCTCATCTCCCCACCACCCTTAGCAAAACGGCCAAGTGGAAGCAGTCAACAAAACCATCAAACATACTTTGAAAAATACACTTGATGCGTCAAAAGGGACCTGGGTGGATAAGCTATCCTAAGTATGATGGGTAATTCACTCCACCATCTGACTACCACAAGAGAGACCTCATTCTCTAAGGCTCATCATAGGGGAGACTTTATATTGAGAAGAATATTCTTATCTTCTACGGAGTTAGGCGTGGGAATGTTGGATCTCAATTGAGAGGGCCCCTACCGCATAGCAAAAGAGCTAAGGCATGGCACCTATAGAATCGAAGACTTGGATGGGAAGGCACAGCCCCATCCCTCGAATGTTGAGCATCTGAGAATGTATTACTAGTAAACAAGACCCATCTATGTGGTTGAATGTTCTTTCCCAGCTTATGTAATTATCTCATTAATAAAGATATCTTTTTTACATCTGGAAGTTCATTATTCATCGAACTCTTTCCATGGATGGATCAAACATTATGGAGGAAGTCCTAGCACAAAAGAGTCACCCCTTTGCAAAGAACATCGTCCACTTCAGAATGAAAGGTATGAAGCACCCTTATGGGGCCAACCTTGAAATATACAAGGTAAATCCCTTTTATGAATGGATCAAACATCACGGAGAAAGTCTTTGCATGGAAGAGTCACTCCTTCGCAAAAAACATCATCCTCCTCAGAGTGAAATGTATAAAGCACCCTTATGGGGCCAATCTTGAAACCTACGAGTTGAACTTCTATTAATGAATACAACATCATGAAAGAAGCGTTTGGAAAGAATTGAAATGATGCTATAAAAGGTCTCTGACAAACAAAATTGCGTTATTTTCAATTTGAAGCAACCTCATAAGTCAAATTGTTTTAACAATTAATGTTGTATCATTGTACACAGAGAAAGGTCAGATTATATATTGACGTTGAACTCCCTAATACTTAGGAAATATTTTAAATGTCCTAGTTCATCTTGGTAAACCTATATAAAGTTTAAATGCAAAGGAATGATCCATTAAAAGAATATTAATTGTTCAAAGAGATTGGTTCATTTCATTGAAATTGCTCTGAAATTACCTCAAGTCATCGTGTTATTTTGATTTGAGAAATCAACACAAAGTTCAGACTATTAACCAGTTCAGAATTATTGGAATGGTAATTTGTATAATATGTTGAGGCATCAACACTTGTACAAGTTAGAATAAGATAAAATAATAACAGTGCATGAATAGATTTTTTTATGTATATTCAAATGATGAACTAATTACAATAAGCGAAAAGTACATCTGAAATAGAAAGCTAAACAGAGAAAAGGAAAAGCCTAAGTCAAGGAAATGGCATCATCCTGCTGAGGCTGTAGCTAGCCTTCTTCTGAATATTTTACTGAATCTTCAACAGCATCATCAGTAGGGGTCGATAGCTCTTCTAGGAGAAACTCATCCCTTATTGCAGTCAGGTCTATTTGGGGATGCAGCTCAGCTATCCTCTTAAGGACTCCATCATATACGACCTTCCTCCATATAATCGATGCCTTTATACTTAGTCGTTTCATGGAAATGCTCCAAATACTTATTAACAATTATCTCTCCCATCTCGCTCAACTGTTGTTTCATACTAACAACCTCAGTATTTGATTCACCCACTTGGGAGTTCAACTCTCTCTTCTCCTTGTTTGCCTCATCCAAGACTAACGAAACTATTTTATACAAGTTGTTAGAGTTTTCAACCTGCTTCTTCATAGTATTTGCCTCAGCTTTGCAGAGGTGGACCTCATTTTTCAATTCTTCATTTTATTTTGAAAGAAATTCTACCTTCGACTCTGCCTCAGCCTACCTTACCTTGAGAGCCACCATAACTTCATCAGCAGTGGATGCCTTAGCCTTCAGCTTCTTCAGTTTAGCCTCTGCATCAGCCTCTTTTTGAAAAAATTCATTATTAAGCCTTTGCAGTCTCCTCATGTCCATTTGGGCATTGAGAAAGAAACTTTGTGAGCGAGCCTGCAGGGCGAGGCCAGCTTTGACCATGTCAACCAAGTCACAGGTCTCGGCATACGAAGAATACTTTTCAATCCAATACTTGTGGTGTATTTTCGTAGCCGCCTAAACCTCGACTGGAAGCATTTCCAAAATAGCTAGTGCTATCTCATCAAACATGTCACCCATGAAATTTTGGGCATTTTCTTCAGAGGCCCCTCCCTTGGACACCTCCCTACCCCTCCTTCTTTTTATTAGGTTTTTTCCTCAACATCTATTATTTTTACAGAGAAAATGGGGCTCATCGCAATGGGCTTCTTTATTGACTCATCTATGGTAGTTTGTTGCTTTGGGGGAGCAGGGTTTAGTATTTCTGGTAATAGTCATTTTCCTCTTCTGGAGCTTTTCTTCTTGAGGCTCTGCCTTTTCTTTCCCCTTCTTCTTTAGGGAAGGGTTTAAATTTGATATATGATACAACTCGTCTCTCTATGCTTATAGTTTGAGATTGTGGTACTCAAAGGTTTTTTCATCTTTACCTCATCGAGTCAACTTATAAAGAACATGTTCCCTCATCGAGTTGCCTTACAAAGAACATGTCCGCCTTGACATATTCTTTCTTCTCATGTTACTTTGCAAGAAGGATGAGGTGTTAATATTTGTTCAAAACATGAAAGGAAAACACGAGAATATCGAGGTTCTTTACCCTTAGTGGCCATTAGGGAATGTGTGACAAAAAGAGATCGCTTCACTACAACAGTTTTGAAAGACCTCTTCTCAATAGATAGCTCATAAATGGCCCAGTCAGATGGCTCTAGCTCAAAACGATCAACTGTGGCTGCATAAAATATAAGTCAATGGAATGGCTAACAAAAAAATAGTGAATGAAGACGCTTGTTAAACAGGAACTCGCTATACTCATGATACTGTGTAGGCATGGTAATTTCTAGGACCGCATAACCTTCCATTATCTGCCAACGACCCCTCACCCAAAACCAAGAAGACTTTCAGTTCTTTATCGATGTCGAAGAACCCAGATGAAACGCGAATACAGGCCCCATTGGTTCATATAATACCACCCCTATAAATAAGGAGACATATTCTAGCAAAAAATGATCTTCTTCCAGAGAAGAAAGGCCCTTACCAATTGGCTCTACGCATTAGGAAGAAGCTGGTTAGGGGCTAGGTTATACTGCCAAAGTATATACCTAAAAATGGGTATAATGGTAACCTCATCCCGACACTCAGGATCGCCTCGCTCACAGCAACGCACCCCTCCCTAAGAAACCAGGCTCGTTCTTCAAGGGTCAGAACGAACATCTCATTGGTATTAGGAATCCTATATCACTCCTTAAAGGTTTCTAGTTCACTATCCTCTGTTCAGGTCAACCACAAAGAGGCTCCCCCACACTATACTATAGTTTAATAAACCCTCCTGCATCATCCATGCATGGGGCCCTATCACACCCATAATCCTCTTAATAGTAATTATTGAAGGCAAACCAACTTTGGTGCATATCAACGCCATGTCCATTTTCCTTGAAGACCTTCATTAGGTATTTGGTTTCGAAGAAGAGACCATCTAACGAATTTTTAGTTAAAGAATTAAAGGAAAATGGTCTATGACTTACAAAATGTCAAACAGATCAAAGAGGCTGGAAGCCTAATCTTTCGTCGAAAAATGGTTTGAAAACTGCCTGAGATATGCAAAATATGTTTTCTTGCTTTAAAGGTTTTTACAAAGTGGAAAAGTATTACAATTGGCAAAGGTGCCCTTTATAGGCAGCCAAGGCAAGGATTAGTAGTTGGATGAACACTCCTTTAATCTGAAACGTACACCTATACCCTTCATCTGATCCATTAAACCTAAAAGGTACCTATTTGAAAAATCAAATGAACGATTATGATCAAATCGTGATAAGCACGTGCGTATAATTCGCGTCGCCTCCACCAAAGGTAACAAACTGTCATCATTACGTATTTATTGCGCACACAATGCATGTATTGATAAACGTAAGACTACTTTGATGTCATAACTTGGAAATATGAGAGGTTTTTAATCATTACAGCACGTATCCCATCAATGTCCTCTCATAACTATGCTTTACCTCTGCTAAATTCAACCTTTTCAAAGGTTTCAACTACATCAACAAGCTCCTCCTCCAAGCAAAGGTCTTGCCTTAACGTATTCTAGCCTTATCACATGCTTCAATTACATTAACAGGTTCCTAGCAAGGGCCTCGCCTTAACGCATTTCAACCTTACAGGCTTCAACTACATCAACAGGCTCGCTCTCCTACCAAGGGCCTCGTCTTAACGTATTTCAACCTTATCATAGGCTTTAAATACATTAAGAGGATTGCCCTCCTAGCAAGGTCTCACCTTAATGCATTTCAGCCCTTAAAGCATATTGTCATAACTGTGCACAAGCTATAACAGTCTGACTATTTAACTCAGCACATAAGTCTACGCATTATATGAATATCCATACTTGGACTTCGGGGAAAAAGATATACCACATTACTCTTCAAACAATTTTTCTTCACAAAAGCAAACATTTCACCCCAGCAATCTCAACACAAAAGTCCACGCATTATATAAATGTCCATACTTGGACTTCGGGGACTATTATTATGTCTCGACTAATGAAGTACTAGAATACCCTATGTGGCAACTGAACCTGGGCCAGCACTCCACGTCATTCTGGCAGTTGGCACCTGGACCTGAGCCCGCAATCCATTTGGTTGGAGTCGACCCCCTACATAGAATCAAACTCTCATAGCGGAAAAGACTATAAGGTCGGTAGAAGATCTTTTATGCAATCTATAATAAGTTATTGATGTGACAATTCACTATTACCACCGTCCTACCCAGCCAATTAGGTCAAATATAAGCCTTTTGTTAGAATTATGGGCAACAAAATGGTATTAGCATTAAATGTTTATGATTGATTGATGTCATTGACAAGAGACCCCAACCGTGTGGATGAGGCCACACATATTTTCATCCAATGGCCAATATTCATCATATTCTACTATAAAAGCTCACACGGTGTGTCATTCCAAAGGTACGGCAAGTTTAAACTCTCAAAATACAATTTTGCTATCATATATATTATTGTCATAGTTTTCCCCAAAGTCGACCCCCATTTTATATTGAAGGCTCGCGTCTAAAGCACCTCCCGACACCATTACCTATTGCTTCTACTACTTGATTGTCGAAGTGTGTGCAGCCACTCCACCACTATCGGAGGAAGCCACGTATGACTAACGATTTGTCCAAGTGTGAGGGAATTAGGCTCTCTCCACAATTTTTTCCATTTTCTTCCTGTTTACCAAATGATCATTTGTGCGTAAATGATCCTTTTTCTTCCCACACTACTCTTGTCCACATGATCCTCGTGCCTAAATTGAGCAAATCCAGAACCTTGCCGGCTAAAATTTTCAATTTATTGTCGAAAAACTAGACTGCTACCGTCCTGTGGCTACGAAGCAGGCTAAAAAGGTGAGTAAAATTCATCCATTTTCAGTATTGTTTTTTTAATCTGGCCAACAAAGAATGAAGGCAACTATAAAGTCGAAATTCTCAAAGTATATAGAGTATCTGAAGGAGGTGGCACGTATGGGATAATAAATATCAAAGCAAAACACCCAAAATAAATGAAGATTTTAGCTTAATTTTCTTCATTATTATGGTCTACATACCACAAGTGTATTTAGCATAGTTGACTTGGAAATGATACGAGTTTACCATTGCTTCTATCATGCTTATTTCGTATCTTTGCAAGCGATGGAGATTTTTTTTTTCTCCCTCTTTTTTTTTTTTAAATTCTTCCTTTCCTTTCTTTTCCTTCACTTTTCTTTTTCCATTTTCCTTTTCGTATATTTGTTTATTTATTTATACTTATTCAAACATGGGATAAAATAACTTTTCGCTAATTTTGTCTTAAATTTCGCCTGAATTAATTATTTGATAAGACTTTGCACTTGTTATTTGAGCTGGATCATGATCACACTTTTCACTTGTTAAACCAGGGATAAAATCTTTCATTCTTGTTTTTAGTTTACTATTGGAACAAGCTTGTTTGACTCGACAACAGAAGTGACAAATAGTCCTCAATTAATGAATGAAGCAACTTGCAATGCAATTTGCGTTGCAACTTGCTAGTGCTAATCTTTTTGATCTCATAAATGGGTGCCGCAGTACAAATGATTCTTAACTCTCCAATAATATGGAGAGAGTGCAGACCCCACAACAATAATGAATTTGCTTTTCCAACTATCAAATTTAATCACCAAGAGACCAAAAGGTGAACCCAAAAAAATCAATTCAAATTTGTATTATTACAGTACAATACTTTTTTGATTCACGTATCCCAATCATTAAGATTCTTCATGTGTATCTAACGGCAAACTCGACATTCGTGAGTCTCATCACAAACGGGATGGGGATTCCCCCCACACAATTGGGTACTCGAGGCAAGGACGGAAGCTGGGGGCGTGACGAGGGCCGTTGTCCAGGGCAATGAAAGAACAAGTACGAGTATAAAGTTTATTTCAACATATAAGGTTGTAATCGTACAAAAGAATCTTTTCATGGGCGTTCTAAAGGAAACATGAAGTTTTTGAAAAATTTATGATTTTCACTAACTAAATATCTAAAAAATTAAAAGTAAAAAAATAAAAAATATATATAAATAAGGTGATAAACGGGGCAAGTACAATCACATCCCGTAGTTGCGCTTATATAGGGATGGGGATGGGGCAAGGGGAGAAAACTAGTGGTGACAAACGAGTCGAGCGGCTCGTCAGCTCAGCTGCTCGGCTCGTGGGCTGTTCGGGCTATAAATAAAATATGTTAGTTTTCAAGTAAACTTAAATTACATATTACAAAACACAAGTTTCGTTTGACAATTTCTCTCATTTAACGCCTTACAAATTTCCAACTAGGGGTATATAAATATTAGGTGAGCACAAGTTGGAGTAGGATGGAAAATTTTCCTCAATTTCCCTCTGACTTTTTACTTTTATCAATTTTTAATTGTTCTGACCTACCTGCCCTGTGCCTACCTCTGCCCCGAACCATTTCCACATGGGGTGGAGACGAAGAATATGGTTCCTGCCTCAAATCTGATTATTTTTAAAATTAAATAGGATTTAAGAAATAAAAAATAAAAAAGTAAATGAGAATATGAATGAAAATACTTTAGTCTTTGGTTTAACTCCCACCTTATTTCTGGCAAGGCGGGGGAATAGGTAGGACGAAGAACAAACCCAAATTATGCCAAAAAGGCTAAAAGGCCAAATTTCATTGCAACTTGCTAGTGCTAATCTTTTTGACCTCGTAATTGGGTGCTGCAGCTCAGGTGGTTCTTAACTCTCCAATAATATAGAGAGAGGACATACCCCACACCAAATAATTTTCTTTTCCAACTGTCAAATTTAGTCACTCAGAGACCAAACCTTCCATATCCATTGCAACTGGAGCATATGTGGACGAAACTCATATATTTGATCGTAAGTTGACCAAAGGTCAACGGTCTAACCAAATTTTTTTTTATTTTATTATTTTATATGCGATATTTTAGTCAAATCATTGACTTTTGGCCAATTAACGATCAAATTGACTAATTACATCCACGTCTCCTCTAGCTGAACTCGCACCGAAAGGTTTGGGACCTCAATTGCAAAAATAAAAGATTTGGGTAAGTCTACAATAATTTAAAATGTTTGGAACCCCAACTGCAATTTTCCTTTATTAAATTTTTGATATTTCAGTCCATCAATTTTGTTAATAAAATAAGAATTGTAAATATATAATGTCAAATAATTGGTATCAAAATGAGCATGCAGAGGGCATATATGGAAATTAGGCACCCGTCCTGTTAACTGCCAACTATTATCCACTTCATGTATCTGGGCGAACACTCGTTAAATCATTACAGCCGTACACGTGTTGAACTTATATTGGCTGCTCTTTCAAAATATCAGCCTATCATTGCCGAGTTTGTAGAGAAATGGTAACCACCAACCGAAAACTTTCATGTATTCAATAATTATTTTTAATCATATATTTTAAAAAATTTACTAATTTTTATTAAACCAAACAAGAATTTAAAGTTTTCTTCCTTCTATAATTACTATTTTCAAAATTGAGTCAAATAAGAAAATTGTGTTATACATATAACAATTTCATTTGACTATTTTTTAACTAAAAGTAAAATAAATAAAATATTGGAAGTAAAAAAATTACATTCAAAATAAGTAATACATTTTTAAAAATTGTTATTATCAATTTACTTGTTTATTTTAGAACATAATAAGAGTCGCTCAGTAATTCAACATTTGAATATTTATATCATTGTATATATATACGTGTAAGGATCATCAATCAATTGCAATTTAGTTTTGAGATGACTTTTAGGCCCTGTTTGACATCCATTTTAAGTGAAAAAAAAATTTGGAATAGTGATTGATGGAAGATTGTGTGATATTATTTGAGTTTATGTGTATATTATTTTATTGATAGAATGTATGGTTGAAATAAAGAAAGATAAAAAAATGAAAAATAGGATGAGAAAGAAATGTGTTTCAAACAGGGGCTTAGTATGGATAATAAAATTAGATTTTAAAGGATTTGAGCACGATTTGTTTGGTAGAATGTTTGCTAATAAAAAAGCTGTGTTGCACATGTAATTGAATGTTCAATTTTGTTCTTGTCAATAAATTAAGAGTATGTTTGAGCCTCGATTTTTTGAAGAAAAAAATACATTTTAGAATAGTGATTCATGGAGAATATGTGGTTAAAAAATAAGGAAATTATTTGATTTACGTATAATATTATTTTATTGAAAAATATGTGATTTAAAATAAGAGAAAAAAATGTATTTTAAAAATAATGGAGATCAAACAAGAGCTAA
>CADEPD010028797.1:0-11751 GCA_902829195.1 Fraxinus dipetala | reverse complement strand
AGATGCCCTCAGAATTCAACTGTTGATAACCCAGTTAATCTTGATCAAAACCCTTTGAGCTCAATGACTGTAGACAATTCTTATTACAGACAAATCATTTTACACAGAGGAATTCTCCAAATTGATCAAGAACTAGCCCTTGATCCATTAACCAACCCCACAGTTGCAGCCATTGCTAAAGGGTTCGATTTTTCGACTCGATTTGGACAAGCCATGGTCAAGTTGGGAGCAGTTGAAGTGCTCACTGGTGCACAAGGAGAGATCAGAAAATCATGCAGAGCCATTAACACACCCTGAAGAATTAGGGTTGATTTGAATCAATCTTGACAGAATATTTCAATTTTTTTTTTTCGTTTTAATTTCTTGTTGTTCTACCATTTGAAATTTGTCGTTTAAATTCCACAATTAATTGTGTTGAGTTTCTATGAATTTTTTTTTTTTTTTTATTTCTTGTAGAATTGAGTTTTAGTCTTTCTTTTCAATGTGAAAATTCCGCACTTGATGGTTTTGTAACATTAAAAAATTTGTCTTCGTCAAAATTACGTAGTTATATACCTACCTATCTTTTTGAATTGATTCACTATATATTCCACATTGAATAAAATATTAAAATAAAAATGATCATATAAAGGTTTTGATTATCCTTCTAAACAAGATATATCTTTCAAGATAGAATTATAAGTCTAAGCCCATGTTTGAGCCACATTAAAATTTTCATTATAATGGTTTTACTCATTTTTAACCACACATTATTCAATAAAATAATATTTTCCAACACATCAATAACTTTTCTTTCTTTTTCAACAACACGTTATCCATCAATCTACTATTTCAAAATATATTCTTCCAAAATAATATGGCTCAAACACACCCTAAATTTGATATCAAAGGCCATTAAACGATCAATTTGAAACATAAAATTCTGAGACCGATGTTCTCAATTGAATCATTTTTCGATAAATAATGTTATTCATAGTTAGCGACTACAACTTGTATAGCAGTTTGTTATTTGAGGTATTAATTTTTTATAATTTTGTTGCCTCAAATAGCAAGTTGTCATCAGTGATGGACCCAAATATTTTTTATTATGGGGTCAGAAATTAAGAACCCTATGACCTTCAAGGGCGACAAGCTTCAATAATTGGTGCTCGAACTTCTTCTTTTGGTCTTACATGACACTCCAATGACGTTTACAATAGTGCAGTACAGATTATATACTTAACATACTCTTTAACACTAGTAAACACAAAGCCTCAATTATAAATCGGCAATTACAACACAAACCCAATGATCAAGTAGGGGTCCCGTACCCTTTTTATATTTAGCAATCATACTTCGTTTCCTTGCAGTACCAAGAATCAATTCTCCTATCCCTACGAGGGATAGAGACTAATAATTACCATAATCATTTGAATTGTTAAAATTAAAATGGATGGAAGATTCCTCTGTTTATTGTTTTGTTTCTGCATATGATAAGTTTGGTTTGTGTACCAAATAGGCCATTTTTTATTTTTTATTTTTTACTACAAATGATGGTCATGCTCACATTAATCATGGTGTTGTTGCTCTATTTTATCATTTGCTTTATTATTTTTTCCTTGTGAACTATCTTTTCGAGTATTATTTCTAAATTGCTTGCTTGACTTGAAATTATACTAACATTTTATAATTTATATCCTGCAAATAACTCCCAACTCATATGAGGTTTCATCACTCTCTTTGGAGCACTAAGTAAAGGGCAATTGCAAAATAAAATAAATTTTGTGAGATCACTTGACCCCCACATGACCCCATGTGGGTTCGATTCCGCCAATGACTACCACGTATGATGACTATTATAGTTATTGACTATGAATAACATTACTCAAATCTTCTTAGCCCTTGTTTGACCGAATTTATTTTGGAAAGAATAAGTTTTTCTTAAGTAAAATTTGGGAGAATGTATGGTTAAAAAATAAAAAAACTTTTTGGGTTCATGTGGAAAATATCTTATTGTGAGAATGCACGTTTAAAAATAAGTATGAGGAAAAAAGAATGAGAAAAAATGATTTTCAAACAAGGGCTTATTCACTAAGCAATTTGGTAACAACTAACAAGAATTCCTACCTATCCCTTGAGTTGCCTTTCTAAATATGCTTCAAGATTTGAAGGTTAAGGGCCATTTGTACATCAATTCCACAGCATGGGGACTGTTATGACTTGTTACTAGCATCTGCCTCGTGGTACACTCCTGCTAAACTAGCTACCATGGAAGACGAGGCCCAAAATGGTACCTTCCGAGGCACATCATTATTTCGAGGTAGACATGTCGAAGAGGCCTTAATCCAAGGCCCAATCGGTCTGAGGCTCCACCCCAACTAGTGACGACTCACGTGCAGAGATATTGTCCCCGAAACGATCAACGAAATGACTCGCGACAGAGAAATAGGCCCCTGCCTAGGCGCGACCAAGAGCCTAAGCGCGATGAGGTGACTCCCTGCCACCGGGACGTCTCTCCCTAACTGCGGAAAGAACATGAAGAGGAAAGATCAAGAGGCGGACAATGAAGAGACCGTCAAACATGAACAGATATTCCCCCATATATGAGATCGACAAGATCTTTGGAGGCCCTTACATTGGTGGAGAAATAAGGAATTCTCAAAAGAATTATGCTAGAGACTAAAGGCTCCCCAGTGACCAGTTATTTAGTAAACATCGGTTCTTGAAGCAGTCAAACACCCCCCATCGTGTTCACATATAAAGATTCAGAGGGTGTTCACTATCCCCATTGCGATACCCTATCGTGAGGGCCGCAGTGGCTCGAAACGGGCTAAACGGATGCTGGTGGACAATGGGAACTCCGTCAACATTCTATTCGAAGCCACATTTGACAAAATGATTTTGGATCATGAGTTAACCCCTATCTACACCCCTTGTATGGCTTCACGGGGAATACTATAATTCCGAGGAGTAAGATCACACTCGCAGTGGAAATGAGGGAATCACCCTTATCAACATTGAACTTCATGGAATTCTTGATATTTGATACCAGGTCCGCTTACCACAGGGTATTGGGAAAGCCAGCGTTAAAGGGACTTGAAGCCGTCACTTCCATCCACCACATATGCATGAAATTTTCAACTGAACAAGGGATGGCAACGGTGAAAGGTGACCAAAGAGGAGCTCGTGAATGCTACTTAAATTCCGTTAGGAAAGCTGAACCTAGAGACTTTATCAAGATAGCTGGTGATATCGACATGAACGCTCCCAACGAGATGCTCACGTTTGATGAAATTGACCCCCACATTATTGAAATCGAGTCCCAAACGACCCCAATAGAGGAGCTAGAAAGTCTCCCAGTAGAACCGTTGGAACCCACCAGGCAGCTATAGGTGGGCAGAGGTCTGGCTCAGGAATTCAAAGAGAAACTCAAGAAATTTCTGTGTAAGAATCGAAATGTCTTTGCTTGGAGACATGAGAATATGGTAGGCATTGACCTCGAGGTCAGTTGCCACCACTTAAAAATTGATCCTAAAGTTGTCCCACATAGACAGAAAAGAAGGGCTTTAAATCGAGAACGTTACGAGGCCTTGAAGGAAGAGGTACAGAAGTTAATCAAGAATGGTTTCATCAGGCAGGCTCTCTATTCGAAGTGGGTCTTCAACCCAGTCTTAGTGAAAAAAACATAATGGAAAGTGGAGGGTATGCATCGACTTTTCCGACCTTAACAAAGCATGTCCTAAAGATAGTTTCCCACTTTCGAGGATAGATCAGCCGGTGGATTCCACCACTGGACACGAGTCCCTGAGCTTCATGGATGCCTACTCCGGCTACAACCAAATCTCCACGTATCTAGGTGATGAGGAGCACACCTCTTTCATCAAGGATAGAGGACTCTACTGCTATCGAATGATGCCTTTTGGATTAAAGAATGTCAAAGCCACCTATCAGAGGCTTGTAAATAAAATGTTTGCCGACTTATTCGGCAACACAATGGAGGTCTACGTAGATGACATGCTTGTCAAAAGTTTGAAAATTAGTGACCACATAACCCACATTGACGGAGCCTTTCAAGTATTACGAAAATACCGCATGAGGCTGAACCCTATCAAGTGTGCGTTTGGAGTCGGATCAGGCAAGTTCTTAGAGTACATGGTTAACCAAAGGGGGATAGGGAAAACCCCGAAAAGATATAAGCACTAATTGAGATAAAGTCCCCTCGGAAGCCAAAAGAAGTGCAAAGTTTAACCGGTCGGGTGGCCGCTTTATCTCAAAGGCAACTGATAAATGTCTCCCTTTCTTTAAGATTTTGAAAGGAGAAAAGAATTCCAATGGACTGAGGAGTGTGAAGAGGCTTTCCAGGAGTTGAAAAAGCACCTAGGGCAGGCCCCCTCCTCTCGAAGCCCAAGCTATGAGAAGCGCTGCAACTTTACTTGGCTGTCTCCAATGAGGTCATAAGTGCAGTGCTCGTTAGGGAAGAATGCACAACCCAGCTACCGATTTATTACATTAGCAAGGCGCTGTTAGCACCAGAAACTCAATACCCAGACATGGAGAAGTTAAGCTTGTCACTAATCACCGCATCTAGAAAGTTGAAGCCCTATTTCCAAGCCTATAGACTAGTTTCCCGCTCAGGCAAGTATTGCAAAAACCTGATGCCTCGGAAAGACTGTTGAAAGTGGGCAGCGAAGTTATGTGAGTTTGAAATTTGCTTTAAGGCGAGAACCGCAAGCAAGGTTCAAGACTTGGCAGATTTTGTGGCAGAATTTGCCAATGTCCTCGAGGTGGACCAGACCATGGAGCCTGTCGAGCCCCCAACATGGAACTTATTTGTGGACGGCTCTATCGGAGCAGCAGGCTCGGGCCCATGTGTGGTACTAGTGAGCCCCGAAGGTCATAAGTTGAACTATACCATGTGATTCGGATTTAAGGCCAACAATAATGCGACCGAATATGAGGCACTCATTGCCGGCCTGAGGCTAGCCAAAGAAATGCAAGTAAAGAGGTTACCCATGAACAGTGACTTCCAACTCATTGTTGGACAGGTTAATGGCAACTTCGTAGCTATGGATAAAGCCATGTCCACCTACCTCAAGCTGGTAATGAATCTGCTCCCCTCATTTGAAAAAATTGAATTGACCCACGTCCCACGCAGTGAATATGCCCACGCTGATGCTTTATCTAAGCAGGCTAGTAGTAAAATTCTGAGTTATTGACAGTTGTGCCGATTGAGCACCTCCCAAAGCCATCTATCTCTATGGAAGACGTGATGTGGGTGGAAGGAACCCCAACCTGGATGCAACCCCTTATGGCCTATCTTAGAGATCAGACTTTGCCGGACAATAAAGAAAAGGCCTACAAATTAAGGAGGAGGTCCGCACATTTTGTGTTAGTGGACGATATCCTCTATAAACGTGGATTTTCTTCACCTCTTCTTCGGTGTGTAGAAGGGGAGGAAGCGACCTATGGACTCCACGAAATCCACGAAGGAGTTTGTGGCAACCACTCGGGAGGGCTTACTTTAGCAAGGAAAATACTAAGGCAATGGTACTATTGGCCCACCTTGAAAAAAGATGTCATCCAATTTGCTCGAAAAAGCGATAAATGCCAGCACTTCTCCCACATCCAAAGACAGCCTTCCCAAGAGTTAACTGTTGTGTTCAGCCCTTGGCCTTTCAGCAAGTGGGGCGTGGACCTGATGGCCCTTTTGCCCAAGGGAAGAGGAAGTGCTAATTTCGCCATTGTTGCAATTGATTACTTCACAAAGTGGTTAGAAGGCGAACCTCTGGCAAAGATAATGGAGGCCAACACCTCCAAGTTTCTATGGAAAAATATCATATGCCGATTTAGGATTCTCCATTCAATCATTTCAGATAATGGAAAGCAGTTTGATAACAAAAAGGTAAGAGACCTCTGTGAAGAGCTAGGAATTATGAAGCACTTTTCCAACCCTTTTCATCCCCCGGCTAATGGGAAAGTTGAGGCTGTGAATAAAGCTATAAAACATACTTTGAAGAAGAAACTTGACACGGCCAAGGGATCGTGGGTGGATGAGTTGCCACAGGTTCTGTGGGCCATCCGAACCACAAGTAGGACCCCAACTAGCGAGACTCATTTTTCAATGCCTTACGGTGCTGAGGCTGTGAGCCGGTAGATGTGGGACTACCTTCCCCCCGAAGGTTACACTTCAGTGAGATATCAAATGACGAGCTCAAGAGGTTTGAGCTCGATTTCTTAAAGAAAGAAGGGATGACTCCCAATTGAGATTGGCAGCATATCAAAAGAAGATGACCTAATATTATAATGCTAAAGTAAAGAAGAGGTCCTTCCTGATAAATGACTTGGTGCTTCAGAAAGTGTTCTTGTCTTCCAAGGAGCCAGGAGTAGGCACCTTAGGACCAAACTAGAAGGGGCCCTACCGCATTGAAAGAGAGATCCGAACTGGTACCTACTGGATCAAAGACATGGATGGAAAGGTTCAACCTTATTCATGGAATGTCGAGTATCTACGAATCCATTACCAATAAATGTAATTCATTGCTGGAAGTTTTCCCAAGCCATTGCAAATAAATAAAATCTTTGTTTCAAGAAAGTTGTCAAGTGTGGGCACCTCGGAAGAGAGGATACACTCCCAAAAGGGACCACCTTATTTGAACTCTGAGGCGAACATCACATGCCTCCCTTCGACGAGGTTGAACGTCAAGGGAGAAGCCTTAACATAGATGAACCATCCCCCATGTAAGGAAGCGTGGGAGCCTCGAAATAGATGATACAGTTTCAAAAGAGACCACCTCATTTGAACTCCGAGGAGTACATCACATGCCTCCCTTCGACAAGGCAGAACATCAAGAGAGAAGCTTTGCATGGATGCACCATCCCCCATGCAAGGAAGCGTTAGCGCTTCGGAAGAGAGAATACAGTCTCAAAAGGGACCACCTCGTTTGAACTCCGAGGCGTACATCACATGCCTACCTTTGATGAGGCTAAACATCAAGGGAGAAGCCCCATGTCCATTTAAAGTTTCAGAGTTATTTGACTATGCCAGTTTATTTAAAGTCCAAAATCCAGCCCGATTGAGCATTAATGTGTTTATTCAAAGTAAAGGCTCGGAGCCTAAATAATTAACGGTAAGTTCATCAGTTTGAGTTCAATCCAGTTTTAGTTCAGTTATTTAAGCTCAGTTCAGTACTAGGTCCAGACTTTAGTTTGTCGAAACAGTTCATTATAGTCAAATACACTAAGGAAGCTCATTTACTTCAAAGAAAAATGACAAAATAGTAAATGGATGGGAGTACAGAAACTTCATTAATTTCAGAGAAAAGCGAGTACATTAGGAATTCAGCTATCATCAAAATAAATGAGCTTCGACATTTTAGCGTTTCACTACCTCGGCTCCAAAAAGAAATTCAGCTATCATCAAAATAAATGAGCCTCGGCAGTTCAGCGTTTCATTGGCTCGGTTTCAAAAAGAAATTCAGCTATCATCAAAGTAAATGATTCTTTGCATTTCAGCGTTTCACTGCCTCGGCTCCAAAAAGAAATTCAGCTATCTTCAAAATAAATGAACATAGGCATTTCAGAGTTTCACTAGCTCGACTCCATAAAGAAATTCAGCTATCTTCAAAGTAAACGAGCCTTGACATTTCAGCGTTTTACTGCCTCGACTCCAAAAAAAAATTCAGTTATCTTCAAAATAAACGAACCTCGGCATTTCAGCATTTCACTACCTCGGCTCCAAAAATGAAATGCAGCTATCTTCAAAATAAATGAGTCTCGACATTTCAGAGTTTCATTGCCTCGGATCCAAAAACGAATTCAGCTTAAATAAACCTCGGCATTCCTTAAAGAAACCTTGGCAGTCCTGAGGTTAATCAATTCTAAATCAAACTATCAATTCTACGCACAATATAAATATATGTGCCTGGACTTGGGGGACTATATACATGGGTCAGAAAATTTAAGGATTTTAACGAGTATTTCTCTGGCCATTCAAAGTCCACGCATAAGATAAATAATCATACATGAATTTGGGGGACTATTGTTATGACTTATTACTAGCATCTGCCACGTGGCACACTCCTGCCGAACTAGCTCCCATGGAAGACGATGCCCAAAATGGTACCTTCCGAGGCCCATCATTATTCAGAGCTGGACATGTCGAAGAGGCCTTAATCCGAGGCCCAATCGGTCTGAGGCTCCACCCCAACTAGTGACGGCCCACGTGCAAAGATCCTGATTTTATTATAGAAATCTTATTTGAATGATTGATGTGATTTCTGTAAAAAGTGTATTTGTGTCTTGTCTTATCAATAGGACGTAAGAACATTAAATGATGTAAGAACATGAAATGCTTTGACAAGCTAGGAAGGTCAATTTGATTGCTAGGATCTAATGTTTTGGTAAATTTGATGGCTAGGAATCTGATCAAGTGCAAGAATGACTCAATTTCTCGAAATAAAATATGAAGCAACGCCATATTTCTATTGCATTTTGTTTTAAGGCACGATCCTTCCTCTTATGGCATGATGTCTATATTACTTTGATTTCTACGATATAATCAGTTATCTTCAATATACATCTCTTTGTTGGAATATATGTCTTTAGAGTGTGTTTGATTGATCTCATTTTCATGAAAATTGTCATTTTTAACCCAAGTTTCTACTTTTGGATGCTGATTGAGATTTTTTTCATGGTAAATATTTTCAAAAATTGGTCATGTCTTTCAAAAACAAGGAAAGCATTTTCTTTATAGGGATATGTTTATATTTTCTAATCAATTCATACTTCCCAAAAACTCAACTTTATGAAAAAGTAAACTATTCTCTAGGTTGAAAATTAAGCTCCCATTTGACCCATTATTCCCCATTAAATTATAATTTATTTTTCTCCATCTTCTTATTTACCATACATTTTTTAATAAAATATTGTTATACATAAATCTAAAAAAATTTCCTTCTTTTTTAACTATACATTTTTCAAAAAATAATTATTTTTTTCATTATAATATGGAATAATGGAGGCTAAACGGGTGCTAAGTTAATCGAACAATGATAATTTTCATGCAAATAAGTTTCAGAAAATTTAATTGCATAGAATTTATTTTCTTACCGTACAAGTTTTATGCTTGTGGTGTTTAATAAATATAAATTCCACCTAAAATTGTGTTTATTAAATTTAATAAATAGTTTAATAACATTCTCTTCCACATTTTCAGCTTCACACAACCAACAACAACAATAATAATAATAATTAAGTCAAACAGTGTCCTAATTGGTCATTAAATTTTTAATCAAGTCAAGTTCAATTTTCTTAAATCATTTTCAAAGGTCATCCCAATATATTTATAATTAGTTTGACATTTGTAGGTTCACGCACCAATTCAACTAAGCCCCATTTGATATGCCAAATTTTTCATAGAAGATGAAAATTATTCCATCTTTTTTCACTTTTTAGCATGTTTGATAGGAAATATTTTCTTGACAATTATTTTTCTCATTTTTGGTTACGTGACCCCCTATTCCTAAAAATGAGGAATTAAAATTTCTATGAGTGAGCTGATTTTTTGTTTCCTTAGCAATTGAAATAAATCCATACTTTTCCCTTTCTCTTTCTTCTCACGCCACTCCCGTATTTCCATTTCTCACCCTCTCCGCCCCATTTCTGGAATAGCCGCAAAATCGACTAGAAAAATCTCCACATAATACAATTTTTATGGAAAACAAAGCCAATCAAATACCAAAAGATAAAAAATTATATCAATCAAATACAATTAATTGACAAGTTAATCTACTATTTTGGTGGTTGTAGTTCCCGACCTTTCTTTTTTTAGCACTCGAGTCCCCAGTAGACAAATTTACCCTTATCATTGATTAAAATCTCAAATATTTTTATTAGAAAGATGACTTTACTCTTAATTAAATGAAAAAGAAAGTGGTAAAATCATTAATTGGTCTTCCAAATGTTATAAAAACGAAATGTTGGGGACTGAGTTTTTCGAAACATAGGTTGTTGATCTACTTGTTACATTTTTAATTTGTTGGGACCCTATCTGTATTTTTTTTCCATTTCTTATATCGACCAAAAAATCGTACTTTTAGACCCTATTTGGTTTTGCTAAAATTAATTATTTTAGTATATTTAGATAAAAATTGATGAAAATTATAGTTGATTTAAGTTGTGGATATCGTAAAATATGTGATTAAATTAATTGTTGAGTTTAATTTAATTTTTTATCACTTTTTAAATTAATATTTACTTGAGCATTTGGGCAAACTTAAGCAATATTGATATTTAATTCTCACTTTACATGAATGCACGTTGTTGTAATATGAACCTCCCATGTCGTGCAAACCATGCATCAATTCATCTAAACACTAAAGGCCTCTTTCCAACTATATAAATAGAAGCAAATGAGCTTTCGAATTACAACACCACTAAAAACCAATCATTAGTTTTCACAAAAACAAGAAAAGCTCGAGTTTTCCCGAAAAATGTCGAGAGCATTTGCAACTGCTTTAACTTGCATTTTTGCCGCCTTGACAGGGTTGTGCAACGGTGCGACTGGTGGTGCATTACAGGTAGGTTTTTATCAAGGAAAATGCAGTTCAGTTGACGTGGAGGCGATCGTCGGTGGTGTTATTAAAGCACGGTTCTCAAGGGATTCTACCATTGTTGCTGCTCTCCTCCGCATGCAGTTTCATGACTGCTTTGTCAATGTAAGAATATTTAGCTCATGTTTGGCTCTATTTCTTAAAATTAATTTTCTCTTCAAATTAATTTTCTACCATACATTCAATGGAATTCACAACTTTTCAACTATACATTTTAAATTTTTTTTAATTAAAATCTACTATAAGTCTAATTTTCTCTTTGAAACCAAATAGAGGCCTAATGTAAGAGCATGTTGGAACTCCATTTTTATTGAAAAATGTATTTTGGAATAATAGATTGACGAAGAATGTATGGTTAGAAAATAAGGAAATTTTTTTAATTTGCATATAATATTATTTTATTGAAAAATGTGTCGTTGAAAAGAAAAGAGAGAAAAAAGTATTTTTTGAAATAACAGAATCAAATAAGCCCTAAATATTTGGGGTTTTTTTATATTTAAAGACAAATAAATAAATTATTTCTCTTTTTTTTTTCTTTTTTCTTTTTGCACGCCAATCACTTAATTAAAAACTTGAGCAGTTAGAAATTAGGATATTAAGTTGGATTCATTGATAAGCGGATGTAATGAAATCAAAATCATTTACAAGTACCTCGTGTTACATTTCTTATGTCCTCGACTCTTGTAACATGCTCTAGTCGAATCCAACACTACCTTTAACGGTTTAACCATATCGACTACGAACAAAATGCAAATTAAGTATAAGATAATTGAAGTTGTTCATATGAATTGTAACCCTAATTACTTGGAAAATTAATGATACAATTAGGGGTGTGATGCATCAATCCTACTGGATGGAAATAGCACAGAGAAAACTGCTGTCCCTAATCTTAGAGTTCGAGGCTATGAAATAATTGATGCGGCCAAAGCTGCTGTGGAAGCAATCTGCCCAGGAGTGGTTTCTTGTGCTGATATCATGGTTATGTCCACTAGAGATGCTGTTGCCCTGGTAAAAAAAATTACTTATTTTGACGATAATTTGAAAAATAAGTTACTTATAATTTGTGTGCATGAACACACAGAGTGGAGGGGGTCGATATAGTGTACAATCTGGAAGAAGAGATGGAACAGTGTCTCTTGCTAAGAATGTGAATCTGCCAGCT
>CADEPD010028793.1:0-15106 GCA_902829195.1 Fraxinus dipetala | reverse complement strand
TCTTCCGGTATCCTTTCCAAGTCTCGGGGAGTAGCAATTATAGCCTCCACTTGAAAGGTCTCCAACATTTCAATCTTCATCGCTTTCATCTTATTGACAATCATTTATAGTTCATGAATTTGTGGAAGTAATGGAATATTATGAAGAAATTTAAAGTCAAAATACTTCGAAATCATAAATTTCTTGGTACCTTCCTCTTCTGCTTTGTACTTACTCTCTAAGGTGTTCCAAATCTCCTTTGCCAAAGTTGTGTTGGTGTACAAATCATATAAACGGTCCAACAACGCGTTGAGTATATGACCCCGGCATATCAATTCATCTTCTTGACGCTTTTGACGTTCCGCATTGTTTGCTTCAGTTTCTTCACTTGATAATTCCAATAATGGCGTCAAATTCGGATCAAAAATATAAAATATCTTCAACACTGTTAGTAAGAATTTTAACTTATCTTGCCACCGCGTGAAGTTCGTGCCATCAAAACGAACCAAATCTTGATTCATCAATTTTATTATTACCATTATTATTTCACTCTCCATCGTAGGAAAATTTAGCTTGAGAATGTTGGAAACGACGCCGGAGCTGGAGAATAAACACACCAAAATCTGCAACAAACCACGAACAAAATACCGAAACAAAATGGAAGGCCCAAATGCGTAATCGCTGTTCTCAAACCAAATTTGCCCTTTTCCAGATTGATTGAGATGCTTAAGATTTTCGACAAATGGTTTGTAGGAGTAATCAAGTCTTGTTGCAAAATTACAATAAAGCGCAATATATAATCCTAACCAAACAAGAGAACACAATGAGAAGAAATGAATATGAAAAAGGAAAATGATTTTTATTGTTTATGGAATGATTATGATATTTGTTATGTTTTTCAACATCTTCACAAGAATTAGAATCACCTATTTATAGCTCGCAAAAAATATGTACGAAATTGTGCCAGTATATCTTCAAAAGGTACCAAATTCAAAATCATAATGGCTAAAAACGGACAAAAAGTTTTGTCCCGGGATATTAAGTCCATGCAGTCACATGGTTCACAGTTTTTGTCCTATGATCAATTTTCCATTCCAAACTTGATATTTTCCTTAATTTTGAACAATAATACAACAAAAATCGTCTTATCAAAATGACATGTTTAATAAAAAAAAGTAATGTTATTTATCATTATAATGATGGAACATCAATTATGTGACAACACATTATCCCTCACATTTCTCTTTCTTCTCCCTCCCACTAATAAAAATTGAACTATTCAATTCCATTATTCTACATAAATTGTTACATCGTCAATATTATATTATCATAATGATAAATAACGTTACTCTTAATGAAAATCCATTTAACATGACTCTTGAAAAATATGTTTTCAAGATTTAAGAAAATACTTTTGAACAACTTTTTGAAGGTGCTTTTTCTAGTAATGAGACTCTTTAAATGAAGCTAACGTAAAGTAACATTTATAAGTCCTTAAATAAAGTACATTGAAGTCTAGACCATCGAATAAACTAGTTTTATCGTGGTAAATGTCAAGATATATTGACGCGTTACTCAAATGTGTTGAATGTCAGTTTCCCTTACTAAAAGATTCAGTGAGATGAAACTAATTCCAAGCCTACGAGGTCCATGCAAATAAATTACCCACTAAATACATAGAAAAACTAAGAGTACCTATTGTAGAAATGTACAATGTGGAAAATCCATCAAAAAGTGATCGATTATGCTACATCTACATAATAATTTATATAATAATTTACATACACATGGTGTGAGATTCAAAAAAAAATAAAAAAATCTTCTTTACCTTTTTTTGGATCTCATCTGCATGTAAACCATTATATAAATCCATTATGTACAAGTAGAATTATTCAAATCCAATACAGTTCAAAGGCTTTTTCCTGAATTAAAAACTCCGCAGCACGTCCCTTCAGCAAAATCCATTTGCATTTGCAATTCTATCTATAGATACAAACAATAATTTCTACTTATCCCCACCTCCAAACATACCCATCATATCCTTAGCAGAACCCATCTGCTTCATCAAGTTTTGTAAACCACCCATGCCTCCAATCTGTTTCAACATCTGAGGTGGAACGATTTTGCTCATGTGTTGTGCATTCATGTTTCTCGATAAGGCACTCATGTCTCCCTTCTTCGGAATCTTAAGTCCCTTCATCTTGCTCCAAATCTTGGCTAGCCGCTTGTACTCTTCCAACATGTCCATTACTTCCCTAATGTGTCGACCCGAACCTCTTGCTATCCGCATGATTCGCGATTCGTTCATGAGCTTTGGGTTGGAACTATCCAACTCTACAATATGACAGAAATTCATTTAGAAAAATTAATGGAGTACTACTAAATTGAGTTGAACAAATCTGTCTAGGATAATCTTAGCTAATCTTTAAACGTAAGTGGGATCCAAACATGTCAACAAGTTACCTTTTAACTAAGTAAATAAGTCACTTGTTTTAAACGTAACTCATCTGACTGTCAAAATCACTAATTCCGTTTTTGATTTAAAAAATAATAATTACTTATCCTGAAACAAATTTATTTGTAAATACCTTTTAATCTTAGCCAAACATGCTCTTAATCGACAGCTATTCACGATCCCAATGCAACAGGGGAAAACTCACCTTCATTGGTCATTGAATCCATCATTGTCATGTATCTTTTAAGCTTTGCTTGGCTTTCCTTTTCACTGCCTTTTGGCATTAACTCAGAACTATATCCTGGAAGCATAGAGAATACCTATAAAGAAACAAGCATCTTAGTTAGCAAATGTCACTTCAACAAAAACTTAAATACCAAGTGCTCAAGCACATGCACCAAGCAGACTGACAAATGAAGGATCAGTGCATACATCATTATTGAAATTTCCAATTAATTCAAATAACACATTCCGTGGAAGAGAAATATATAAAAACTTTTCCATTGCCGAATAACTACATATGGCAGTCCCATATGGAAAGAAAAGAAAAGAAAAACGTACATAGCCAGAAAGAACCTAAGTCCACTGAATATCTTGTGAAGTAGAAAGAGCCACATTAATCCATGAATTTCCAGGTCATAATTATATTCAATTAAAATAAATTCTTTTCAAGACATCCTTTGGTAGCAAGATCAAGCTATAACATCAAGGCACTAAATTCGGAAAAAAAATAAGAACAAGCACTTCTTGCAACTTGTAAAGGTTGTCTTGTTTATTTCATCATAAAAACTGCATAGAAAATGCTGAATTCCCATGATAATAAGCCAAAATCCATTAAGCGGAAAATGTGATGAGTTAGGGATTAGGGGAAGAAGTGGCGTATACTGAACGGTGATGATCACAAAAAGGATAAACTAACTACAAAGATGCAATACAGCACGTATCTAAACCACCAGGGAGTAACAAAGGCAACTGACGGACCTGCCCCATGGGACCCATTTTGAGTATATTCTGAAATTGCTCGTACATAATTCTCAAAGTAAAATTTCCTTCTGAAAGCTTTTGGAGAAGCTCAGGCTGTTGGTCCATCGGAACAACTTCCTGAATTTTGTCCATGAATCCAGACCAGTCGCCCATACCTAACAAAAATTGAAACATTATACATTATAACTAAACAAAAAAAATACAAAGTACACAGATTATTTTTATTCGTAAAATTTACACATGAAATAAAGTAAATGGAACAATGAAAAGGGATGCAAACCTAAAAGACGGCTAACAAATGGTTTCACATCAAACACTTCGAACTCATCCATATGTTCTCCTGTACCAATAAATATGACTGGACTTTTTGTTGCTGCAACTCTGCAAATGATGCAGAAGAACAGAGATATCTTTTCAACAAGTATATTACTATAACTTATATTCATGCATACTTGATATAAACTGGATACATTAGGTGGAACCAACATGCAATTTGAAAGCTACTATTTAAAAAATGCTTCCAAACTAGAATATCTCCACACCAATGCATTGGAACTTACGCACTAAGAGCACCACCTCCCTTGGCATGACCATCCATTTTAGTAACAATCACGGCTCCAACTGCCACACTCTGCTTGAATGCTTGAGCTTGATCAAAAGCAGCTTGACCAATACTACTATCCATAACAAATATAACAAGATCTGGTTTCTGGAACGTTAGAATGAAGACATTAGCATATTTAAGTCAAAACTCAACGCTTAAGATAGGAAGGGTGCAGTAAAACGTACTGTTGCTTCAGAAACTTGGCGCATCTCTTCAAAGAGAGCTGCTTCTTGTTTGTGGCGCCCACTGGTGTCAACAATTATGAGATCACAATTTTCTTTCTTGAATCTTTCAACACCTTCCACTGCAATTCTTACAGGATCTGACTCTGTATAGCTGTCACAGAAAATACGGATTTATTAGCCAAAAGGAAAACATGACAATCAAAATGCATATATCAAATAGTTCAATTGATAAATGAAGACAAAAGGAACATCAGATGCAGAATCCACTATTAGATTTGAATCAGTAAAAACACAAAATAACAAGAGACTCCTTCATATTAAGAAATAAAATAAAAAAAAACAGTACTCAAAAACCCAAGAGGCAAAAGGGCTGGAGGAAGCACTACTATAGTACTATGTATCATCTGACCAGCAAATAAAAATATATTATCCTTCCAGCAATTTGAATCCACCTCCAACCAAACAAAACTCAGTAGTAGTTCAAGATATACCACACTCCCTTTATCAACCATTACACCACCTCCCAATGTTACTGGCTAAAAGGAATTAAAAGTGCAAATATGCATTAATCGAACTACTTTCACTCTGCTTACCCGATAAAAATGGAATGCAGATAAGATTTCCCTTCTAAGTTCTAAAAGTAGCATAACTAACATACATACCTTCCACGTTACTAACTGAACAATAAATTAACCATTCCTTGTGCTTCTATTACATATTTGTATTACAAATACAAAGTTTAAAATATTTTGGTCATCTAAATCGTATAATTTCAACCTTTCTTTCTCTGTACAAAACTATATAGTGGCCCTGAAACTGTACCAAATGACTCCATGTGCAAAAGAAATTAAAGCAGCTAAAACAGAAATTCTCATCCTCTTTTCTCAGGTAACTAAAACCAAAAATCATGACCTCTGTTACTGAAAGGGGTAACAAGAGAATTATCGTCAACATAGAGTCACAATATATAACTAATTTTCAAGAATCAATCTAGCATCAAATCAACAATATGTGAACCTAATGAAGAAACACAGTCATTAATAGATTTGAACAGAAGAAGACCTTCCATAAAACGGAATTTTAGCTTTAGTGGCATTTTGCTTCAACTGGTCAAAAGCACCAGCTCTAAATGTATCTGCACAGACCAGAGCGGGTTTCCAGCCTTTCTTCTGATGGTAGAATGCATATTTTGTACACGTGGTTGTTTTCCCAGATCCTATAATCAAGTACAGCAATAAGTACATCTATTTTCTCAAAGATAACAAAAAACTCCCAGGGTAAGAATTCACCACGATGAGCATTTATAATTATGTCCCAGATCAATCAACCATACGCCTTGCAAAACTATTTAAAAAGATAACAGACTTACCAGCTCAGACTAGATAAAATAGAACCCCCAAAATATGGCATGAAATGAATTCAAAGTGACCAATATAGTCATTCAGGAATACATACATACCTTGCAAACCAACAAACATAATAACGCTTGTTTTCCCTTTTTTGGGAGTGAATGAAGGCTTTCCGGGATCCAAAATCTTGCAAAGCTCGTTAAAAATAGCCTACAGGAGACATTTTCAGACTTCATTTTTTCAATCCAGGCGCCACTCAAAAATCACAACTAGAACGTTCTCAGAAACAATTTTTTTAAAGCAAAAACAATTTCTGTGTTGAATATACCTCCTAAGCCTAAATTTTTTTTTTCTCAAATTTCAAAATTTACTTTCAGTTAAAAAAATAAAAATTCCTCAATCAAAATTCATTCCTCTATTTTTTAAAATCTTTTACCTGTTGGATGATTTTTCGCTTATTGTGGCCCGCAGCTAGGTCATCAAGATTGACGATTTTCTTAATATTGGTCTGCATATCGCGGACAAGTTTGAACTGTACATCGGACTGAAGGAGCGCTCGTGTGATCTCATTGAGACAGTCGTTCAGAACCTTCTCATCGATGATCGTCGCATTGCTCATCTGCTGAAGAGCCCGCGATATACTCCCTCCTAATTGCGCGAGCACCATCTTGATTGATATGTGTTATATCTGCTAACTGAATGGTTTTGATTGAAGAAATTAGGGTTCCGGTTTGAGGGGTTGAATTTATATGGAGAAGAAAGGTTTAATCGGGAGTTCACCAGAGGTGGAGATGGAAATGGTGACAAAATGAAACGTGTGTGCAAGGAAAAAGGAGCCGGGCTTGAGACGTGGGCTTCAAGTTTGGGTCTAGTAGACGGGCTAGGCCCAACTCACAACAATGGTATTGTTTGGAATGGGACAACTTCATTAGAGATACTTGTATGAGATAAAGAATTATTATTAATTAATTGATTTTTTATTTTTTTGAAATATGAAGTAGGTTGATTCTCTATTTACTGCATAATCCTCTGATTAACTATCCAAGTGTTGAAGAAGTGATACCATGTGATTTGATTTGTGAACTTCAAGGACTCCATCTTCTTTGGAATTTATGAATTTCGCTTTGATTTGAAAATGAACTTGATTTTCGAAACTTAAACTAGAATTTGCTTTGGAGAAAACTTGATATTCTTAAAATTTTGGGACTTCGACTAGAAGAATTACTACTCTTTTTCCCCCTTCTCTTCTTCCTGACTTGGAGAATTTCCTCTCTTTTTCTTGTCCATTCCCATCAATTGCAAGACCAATAGTTGAAATTAAAGAAAATTAATACAAAATCTTGATTACAGTAACCCCCAGAAAGGAATCATACCCTTCCAGTTACTTATTTTTTAAGGTGAGATTAATAAAATGCTTGATCTAGTCATGAGAAGCAATGCACAATCGAGCAACAATATATTGTTGAGATTAAATAGTACCCAACAATATTAAGAAAGAAAAAAATTAAACGTAAAAATCTTATTTGTTATAGTGTCCAATCAGGTATACTACAGGCGTATTTCTAGCTAATACCATTGAGAAAATACATTTGAACAGGTAAATCCGAATAAGAAATGCTACAATTTACACAAGGGAACAATGTAAAAAATCAAAGAATTCCAACCGATATCAGTTTAAATTCTCTTAACAGATTCCAGTAATGGCCATTTTAAGTCATCAAAATCAATGGCTTTGTATGGTGTGGAGAAATAGTGAGAGTGCATTTTATCAGCCTGTTCAACTAAAGATTGTCTTTGAACCATTTTAGAGCTCCATTTGCTACAGACCTGCGAGAACAAGGTTTTTCGTCAATGCAGAATAATACTTGCATATGTGCAGCAAAAATGGCACGAAAGTTACTATTTGTCCAGGCACAAATGCCCTATCTGTTTGCTCAAAACAACGAAAAAGAACGGACAAATGCAGCTCCGGTTATATTGGCATAAATATTATCATTAAAAAAATAAAAAATAAAACCAAAATTTTCCGATGGAATAAATGTCTGCAAATGTCATGCAGATATTCAACGGCAATAAAAAAGGGCTTTATTTCTTGCAAAGTTGGGGTTAGCTTCATGCATCCTTTTTCGCTACTTTATTCAATCCATAGCAACATCTACTGCAAGACCAGTAGCCAGCGTCCTAATGACATGTCAACAGGCATTTGTGTCATGAAATGTGAAAATATTTATACAAAACCTATTGCAATATTTCTCATTTATTCAGCTTTGACACCAGCTCTGAAGAAACATGTGTGGAGATGCAGTACAGATTTACTAGAGAAGATAAAAATTAAGCTTGAACCTCTAGAAGCACATACTTTATATTAACCAAGTGATAGCTTCAACCCTGTAATAAAACTAGAAACTATCCTCGTTGCAAATTTGAAGGTCGAATATATCTAGTAAATTTTATTACCGAAGTCGATTAAATATTGTCAAAAATGAAAATGATGGGAAAAAATTACCCTGCAAAATCTTTCAATTGATTCCACAAGTCATTTTGGTCTTCCGATTCATCAGGTTTCTCAGTAATAGATCCTGTTTCACTTTCTGTAGTTTGAGCTGCAATGCAAAAATCAGATCAGACCGTAACATTAAAGAACATTGAGATATTTCACATGCACAGAAAAAAAAAATAATAATAATAAAATCTAAAGAGGAAATTAAACAACATGACTGAAGGAATAAAGTATCCATACGAGATTCATTAAAAATATGATATCTGTTTTACTTGGATATATTAGAAGAACTGCATACCAGGTTGTTGAACCTTTGGACGAGTTTTTGTACGGTTGATGGGGGTATTTACAAGAGAAGCAAGTTCTTCAAGCAGTTCACGTTCCTTCGTGCTGAAAATTTAAATGAGAACAATATGCCAAACGTAAGTAAAATATGTGAGCAGCATATCTTTTAATTATTAGAAGCAAAAAGAACAATTGGCAGCATTTCTTATGTCATAGATCTCAGGAGCACTAGAAACTAACATCACAATCACACCAAAATATTAATGAAAAGACGAAAACTATTCAAGATTGAGGTACAAACAAGAAGATCGACACCCATGGGCACAATTAAACAGAGTATTTTCAATCCACATAGACACAGACAATATTAACTCATGTAAGCATAAAGGCTATTAGATGGAAAATATTGTGAGATATCAGAAATAACTGGAACGATATGGAAATAAGTCTTTGATTTGCCAAGGAATTTAGCCACATTAGAGATGCATAATATACAGTAGACTAAACAAAAGAGGCTGTAGCTTACCTGACACGCTTTGGTATGCTAACTTTAATAGTGAACAAATGATCACCACGTATTGACGGTCTGTTCAATTTAGGTGCACCTTTTCTTGCCAAGACAAGCACATCTCCAGGTTGAGTACCTGGAGGAATCTGCAGTTCAGTAGTCCCTTCAACCGTCTTAACCTATTACAAATTCCGAAGAACAACAGATTGTCATTTGGTGAACACAGGTAAAAACAGAATGAATATCTGTTATGATTCAAACCAAATTTTCCCAAGAATAGTCGTGCTTCTTGAGCGAGAGTTCAGCTTTACAAATTTAGCAACTATCTTTGTTTTAGTTAGCAGTGATAATCCCTTATTCTAACCAAATTATTTATTAAACTTTTTCACAAACACAATACACATTCTAATTCAACAGCATGGTGACTCCTCGCATTCAAAGCAAAATCAAACTTCAATGGCCATACTCTCTCTCCAATTCAAACAAATGGGCTCACTCAACTCGCTTATTTCATTTTATATGATGCTCCAAAGATGTAATAAGAAAAAGAGAGAGAATTCACGAATTTTACCCATGGTTTACACTTTGAGATTTTGTGGAGTACTACAGTAGAAAAAGTAATAACTTTGCTCCAAGTCATTCACCTTTTACAAGTTATTAAAATAATAGCTCTCAGCAAATAAATGCCTTCTATTATCAATTTTTGCGTCTTTCAGTTTCTCAACTTTAAGAAGGTTGGAGCTATATCTAGAAGACAACGTAAACCATTATATTATTTTGCGACACTAAAATTTTAAAGAAACTCGAATAAAAACCAATAAAACATATTCTACAGGTTCCTGATGGAGATTTAACTGGAGACATGACAAAACAAGTACTTATTTTCGGCGTAAAGATAGAAGATAGATTCTGATAATATTCTCTTGTATTTTTATTTATTTTCTTACTGTAATTGTAAGTTTTAAGTTAATAAGATTTTCTTTTTACTGTTGTGGCAACTATTTTTTTGGCGATTTTAAGTATAAATAGGACTAGCATTTCCAAATAATGTAGACAACTGATTAGCAATACTCAGTGACATAGAGTTGCTCTATAAATTTTTCTCCTCAAAGAAGATCATAATCAAGAGAAGATGCACCTTGACAATAGTCCCCAGTATGGCATCCAGATAACTGATTGAAACTGTTGAAGAGAGATTTATGCCTTCTCTTTTAATTTCTGGAATTTCTTCAATATCAAGATAGACATAAAGATCTCCAGGTGGCCCCCTATTGAAGGAGAGAAGGGACCAGTAACAGTAAAAACCATGCATACAGGAGTTAGCATCTTTCAGATATTACTAGTGCCACGTGTATCAAAAAGTACAAATAGAAGATATAAAACAAATTTGCATGATTATAATACTTGTCATGTTGTTTTTTACTTTTACCCAGCGTTTTAATAACTAATTTTTTTCCTCAACATATTCCATAATAATTAAATGGAGCTTGTCACAGCCTTCACACATCGTGGTTCGAAAAATAAATAAATAAACATGATTATTCTTTGCAATCAGGTCACAAACATCGTACAATAAAGGAAAAAGATTGTACTAAAACAAAAATGTACAGTTTATGCATGCTTCAGATGTCTTCTGACCACTGGTTCGAAAGTTGCTACTTGGACATCTAAATCAAAAACTCGTAACCTTAATGGAAAGTAGAAGATAGTAATGCCTAATTGCCTATGAAACATGATGTTGCTTTAAGAGGTCCCATTTGATGAAGACCTTCCTTCCCATGGAGTTTTCTTTATGTTAAATGTGACCACAAACAAACGACATGATAATGGAGAAAATTATTAAGTTAAAATAAATTAGAAATTAAACAATATTTAGAACTATAATTATGAGCTGAACAAAAGGATAACATCATCAATGAATGAAGCACATATTCCAATGCAGTGGATAATGTGTAATTAATTAAGGATGACAATGCAGAGACTAGAATATAACATCCAAATCTCAATCATGTAGCTAGATCTCAGGACCGTATCAGAAGCACAAAACTGTGAAGTCAATATAATACATACCCCTTTGGTCCTGCATCGCCCTCTCCGGCAACTCTAAGAATACTGCCCTTGCTCACTCCAGGAGGAATTTTGACTTTGATATCCTTTTTAACCCGTATCCTGCCCGCACCGGAGCATTTGCGGCAGAATTCAGATATCATTTCACCATTCCCACCACAATTTGGACATACAGAAACCTAACAGATTCATTCCAAATATGCAATATTAAATCAAGTGAAGTCATTGACACAACTGAACGATAAGGAAAACAAGGGAATTAAGCCTATATTGGAAGAATGATAACTTTGAGAATTTGTGGACTTCTCTATCCTTCCTTCCTTAAGAAAGCTGTAATTTTTGCTTTTCTTCAAGCAACTAATATAGGCCTGAACCGTCTATAACACTATTTACTCACCTAATTACATTGTTCTTATTCTTAAATTCCTTGTATACTATGGGTGTGTTTGAGCCACATTATTTTGAAAGAACGTATTTTGAAATAGTAGATTGATGGAGAATGTGTGGTTGAAAAGAAGGAAAAGTTATTGATGTGATGGAAAATATTATTTTATTGAAGAATGTGTAATTGAAAATGAATAGAATAATAAGAATGAAAAATTTAATGTGGATCAAACAGAGGCTATATTGAATTTCATGATCCTTCAGACAGCATACGAATAGAAGGCAAAATGAGCTAATCTAACAGCTAAAGCATCCAACAACTCCAGTTTATAAGTGAGTAGTTACTGCAAATCATGACTAGCAGCGACAGAAGTCGAAAACAAAACTTTTAATCAAATAAAAGGCATATCACTGGTCACTGCATTATCTTCAATTATCCAGTCAAGTGATACTAAAAGTAGTAAACAAGCTTTTTTTACATGCATGCCCATTGAACCCACTTAAAGGAAGAAGGGGATATAAATTTTGAGAACCCTGTGTAACACCATTGTTCATCCGTAATTGAAATCTGTTATGGATTTTTTTCTTTGTTTTCCATTGGATTGTCAATTGTTCATCTTTGTCAAATGAAGTAAAAGAATGCTGTCCACTACTTCTACTGGTGTCATACAAATCATGATCATAGAAGCAAGTGGTCAATGAAGCACTAGGATTACCTGTGAAAACATGCCAAAAGGTGTTTGCTCAGTTCTCATAACTTGACCTCTACCACCACATGTTGAGCATATCCTCATTTTGGAGCCTACTTTTGCTCCAGTACCATCACAAACTTCGCATGTTTCAAGATGGGATAGCTCAAATTCTTTTTCTGTTCCAAATATAGCAGCTGAAAATTCCAATGTCATGTCATAACTGAAATATATTTTCAACCAGTTAGTCCTCTCTAATAGGTTTCACTAGAGCTGAAAGATTTTCATCACGACACATAAAAGTAACAAAACATATTTGTGAAAACATCTTCAAAGTTGCTAGTATATGAAAAAGTTCTATATAGGCCATCTTCGCAGCAATCGGGCAGTCCTGTTCAAACACATGCCTAAAACTTTCGAACTAGACTGGAGGGTATGTGTAATCATTGCAAAAGGAGCTGTGTGTTTAATTTCAGTAATTTGTTTGGACTGATTATTTTTTGCACCATCTGGAAAGTTCAGAAAATGAATACCGTGTAACTATCGGCCCGTCCACCCATAGCACTTTTCATTCCATCTTCACCATATAAATCATATAAAACTCTTATTTTGTCATTTAAAACAATCCAAACAGTCAGACTCACCGCAAATCTTCACCTTTGGTAACAGTACTGCGACGAGGCATTCCAAATCCACTTCCATCCATTCCAGGGAATCCACCCATACTAGGGCCAAAAAAGGCCTCAAATAGATCAAAAGGATTTGTCTGTAACAGAAAAGAAATACAATTATGCGTAGTTAAAATAGCAGAAAATGCAAATATAAGTACACCAATATTCGTTTCTTGTCTTTCCTTCTCAATGTTGCCAATGATGTCCAGTCACATGTTAAGAAAAGATGAATTATGTTTACTAATTAGACATAAAGTTATCTTCTTCGTTATTTTAAAGGCCTACTACATGCATACATCACTAGCACAGGTTTTTCAGTAATTTGTGTGGACCGTGATTCTTTTTCTGCAATACGTGGAAGTTCGGAAAATGAATACCGTGTAACTACCAGCTTGTCCACCCATAGCACTTTTCATTCCATCTTCACCATATCGATCATATAAAGCCCTTTTTTTGTCATCTGATAGTACCTGACAATAATACACTTCAGGATTCACTCTACATAAATATGCACAAACACCAATGCTTGCAAGGAATAAACAAAGATATTGCAGTCTAACAATTATAGATGTATCCTTCATCTTTAAACATTATAGTACACAGTGACATGGAATATTTTCATGAATCTGAGATTATATAGCATCATAAGGAATGGAACCCATGCAATAAAGGCCTCGAGGAGATCAATGCAATGAATAATCAAAAAATTGAGCACCCCAGAAAATCCAAATCAGACTGAAGGAGAATACAGGGGTGAAAAATGCAAATGCACCAGTTCAATGCCTCAAGAAGATATCCTTACTGAGAATAATCATAAACACAGAAACCAAAACAATCCATAGAGAAATATCAAAAGAATATACATATAGGAAGGATGATTCATATAATGGACAGTAAGACATTATAGAGAACTTGGATCCTGAGGTGCTTAAACTCTGGCATGAGAGCTGGAAATAGGCATTTGTCCAAACATATGAATTTTGGATACGTGAACTCAGCAAAATAGTAGTATTTTCAATCTTTTCTCTTTATTTCTATGGTAAAACGAAGTTTAATATAATCAAAATGATATGCACATATCAGTATGAAACAGCTATAAAACACATCAAACATCTTTGATATACTTCCTAAATTTGGAATCGTTTCAAAATGTTGGACAAGTGTCCCGTGCTGTTTTCCAAGTGTCAACAGTCCAAAACGAGTATGTCAATAATTGAAGAGTTGGAGCAACATAGATTGTATATACATCTGACTGTTAAAATTTAATCAATGGAAATATACTAAATGTAAAATTTGAAGTTGCACAGAAAACATTGCTGCAGAAATGAAAATGGCCACTGTGAAACAACACAACTGCTCTGAATAACACCTTAACCCAACGAAAATTGAACCCACTTCCATCAGAGGTTAGTCCTTCATCTAACCATTTTCTAGCTAACAGGAGCAGTAAATTATGATAGTAATTTGTCTAAAAAGATAACATGGAATGTCTTTTGAATGTAAAAGGTTGGGTGGAAAGAGCTAAAAAAGCTTTCTGAACTTTGAAGCTTTGCGAGTATGTTGGTCATTTTCAGGATTGAATTAGAAATTTGGCTGCAACCATGAAGTGGAGTTGCAAATGGTATAGATTTCATGTATTTGAACTTTAGACCTTGCTGAACTTAGTACCATTCCAGAGCATACCAACATGAAAATGACAAATTTTCAGGATTCAATTCACATGAAGCTTTCAAAGCTTTCTGAACTTAGAAAATTTGAAAGCTTACATGTGAATTGAATACTTTTACTTGGAAAATCGTGATTGTAAATCGACAAATTTACACATTTTACTTGATAACAGTTTCCTTTCCATATAACATGCAGCAGTCTCATGTACATGGTCTAATAACATAAATTCATGAATTCAAAATAAATAAATGTTGGCCATTATAGCAGATCAAAAGGTTAAAAGAAGAAAAAATCTAGCCGTCAAACTCATTCCTATTGCTGAAATTATGAAATTGTTCGATGAGTTCTAAGTCACACATGACGAATACTATTGGCATGACAAATTTGTAGTAAAAAATGAATAATCAAAAGATGGTCAAAAGGATCAGATGCTAGAACTGTTGGTTTCCATCCTTACCTCGTAAGCAGCACTAATCTCCTTAAATTTTTCAGTTGCTCCAGGTTCCTTGTTGACGTCAGGATGGTACTAAAGATCAACATGAAAAAGAAGATGTCAAAACTCACTGGGGAAAAGCAGTGGATCTTAATTAGTAGTACTATACGTAAAGAAAACTGGTAAGGTGAATACTGTAAAATTAGTTTCAAAATCATAATATCATCATAACAGGTAAGAACAAACAGAAATGTGAAGCAATTAATTACTATGATTTCTGAATCAAAATGTTCAATAAAGTGTCCAAACCCTTGATTGCAAACTTCAAGCAAGGGTTTCTCATCA
>CADEPD010028788.1:0-17225 GCA_902829195.1 Fraxinus dipetala | reverse complement strand
TTTTATTTTTATTTTTTTACCATCGGTTTGATTTCGAGTTGATCGTCTCTCTTGACATTTAATTTTTATTGTTTGATGTTTCGATTGATTTTTATAATGTTGATTGTAATTTGGAAATATTTTAGGGACCAACGGTAAAATTCTGCCTTGTAAAATGTCATTTGAGATATTATTTTAAGTTTCTTAATAAATTTAAGTGTACAACATTTGCTGACAACAATTTATTGTCAAAATCCTAGCTTGTAACATAGAAAATAAAGGTAAATCAAGGTAAATGTACAGTGTTCCTTTCAGCCGAAAGGAAACGTGTCCTCTCATGGACCCCGCATGGAATAAAAGTGAATTATTTGGCCCGTTTTGGTTCAAAAATGTAATCCATTGGCCCTTCGAATAATGAAAAGTAAAAAATTTGACTATTGGCTCTCAACTTTTCGCTCAAGAAGCAAGTTTAGAACTTAATTATAAAAACCAAGTCCTTGAAATTTCACATAAATCATAATGGCGGAAACCCTTTAAATTTTCATTCCATCATGGTGTGATCCTTATGAAAATAAGATTAAATTTAACAATGTCTAGGCATAGACTCGAGTTGGGATACAAATTCCGCTACTATAAGTTTGGACGTATGAAGGCCTTGAGAAATTTAGCCCCTGTTTGGTGTTGATTTAAATCTAAGTTAAAGTCAAACAAATAATATTAACCACATACCTTATGGTCCCATAATTTTTTAAATACACATTTCAAATTTTTTATCAAATCTATTAAAAATTCAATTTTAAACCCCACCAAACATGGGCTTAATAAAACCATGGATTGTTAAAATTATTGTTGTCAAAACTAGACCAAATAGGTACCTAAATCGATATATTTATACGTAAAAATTAAAAGAAATGAAAACAATTCACAGCAAGTTAAGAGCACAAGGATTCATGTTAATAATCGACTTGCTTAGTTTAATTTTTTAATTTTTCTTATTAGACCTTGATTCGATCTTAACTTGATTATTTAGCTTTTCTTGGTGGATACCCATTCTAATTTTTAAAACATTGGTTAGGAGTTAGGACTTATTTTAACTATATTGAAAAGGATTAACCTACTACTTAAAATTATAGTTTAGGAACTAATAGTGAAATTTTGCATTATAAGCCCCTATTTGAGTCATGTTATTTTTTTTATTTTCATTCTTCTACTCATTTTCAATTACACATTCTTCAATAAAATAATATTTTCAATCATATAATAACTTTTTTTTTAATCGCACATTCTCTATTAATTTACTATTTCAAAATATAGTTTTCCAAATATTGCTCAAACACACTCTAAATTTCAAATCAAGAATCTTCTTCTCCAATTAATCCATTGGACCCCATTTTAGAATCTCCACCTATAAAAACTCATTTTTTCACGTAATTTCCATTTTCTCTGCTATTTTTTTCGTCTCAAAGAGTAATAAAGTTTCCTTACCCTCAGATTACCCTATCTAGAAAACCCAGCAGGAGGATCATATTTTTTTCAGGTAAAATTTCAATTTAAGACTCTTTCGATCCGTATCTATGTGTATGTTTTTCTGGGTTGTGTTTTTCTTTCAGAAGAATTTTTGGGCGGTAGAAAATTGTACATGTTTTTGAGGTGGATCTGGATTTGTTGTGGTGAATAATAGGAACTGCAGATGGCTTCGAAGCGGATCTTGAAGGAGCTCAAGGATCTTCAGAAGGATCCTCCTACCTCTTGCAGCGCTGGTATACTACCAACATTCCATGAACCCCAAAAAAAAAAAAAAAGAACGAAAAAAGAAAAGAAGCACTTTTTTCTTTAGGTTTATGCAACTGGGTTTTTTAAAGAAGGGAGTTTTCTATTTGCTTATAATTGTACATTTGTTTTTGATTTCTTAAAAAATGATTTTGATCTTTTCAGGTGCTGGGTTGATTTTTGTAAAGCAGTTATGGGTTTTTTAGACTGAGTTTTGGTAGAGTGGAGCTTTATTATAACGAGATAGTTGTTTATGGCATTATGTAATGTCTTTTATTCTTTGTTCTAGGTGGTTTTGATCATCCATTATTTATTTTACATCGGAGTTTTTAATTTTGAAAGCATTCACAAGAAGTAAAACATCAGAAATGTTGTTTGCAAGCAAATCGAAACGCAGCTTTATTATTCCTACTTTTATACATCTTCTACGGGTACTTTTGCAGTTGAGCGTTCATCTGGATATCGTGATCTGTTTTGAGGAAGATCACTTCTCTCTATAATGTTTAAAAGCTTTATAGCCCTTCGACTAATTGATGAATATTAGTATTTCGAGTCTTGAAATTTGTGGACCTAATTGTGTCTTTAGGTGTGTGTCCAGGAACATAGGCCAACTGCTGAGCCCACAAGGCCATGGTTTAATAAATGTTTACATAACCGAATTGTTCCATTCTTACTTCCGGTTTTCATACTTCAAGTTGATAACAGTATTCTTGAAATTTGACGATAAGTTGCAATTTTCTCTCTCTTGGTTCTGTATATGAGCTAATTGTATGTGAATTCCTTGTTATTTGGAACCCTTTTAAATTTATTTTTGTGAACTTTTTCACAGGGATACTAACCTGTTAGGGATTTATGATGAAGACGCTCTAGAATCTAATTTGTTGTTACTCATTTTCTCTCCCACTTTGTGCATATTTCAGGCCCTGTTGCTGAGGACATGTTTCATTGGCAAGCCACGATCATGGGCCCTCCAGATAGTCCATATACCGGTGGGGTTTTCCTAGTCACTATCCATTTTCCTCCAGATTACCCTTTCAAGCCTCCTAAGGTGTTTAACGTGCTTTAGTTGTCCTGAAAGTTTGGAATTTTTCGCCTTTTCTTTTTGTAAATAGAAAATACTATTTGGATTTCTTATACATTCATAATGATGACTTTGCAGGTTGCTTTCAGGACAAAAGTTTTCCACCCAAATATTAACAGCAATGGAAGCATATGCCTTGATATATTGAAGGAGCAATGGAGCCCCGCCCTAACTATTTCCAAGGTTCGTTTTCCCCACGGCAGATGCCCTATTTTTCTCAATTCAATCTAGCCTCTGTATAAATATTACAAGGAAAAGTCGTGTAATGCTGGTTGTAAAAGTTATGGCACAATCACCCTGCGAATTCAACTGATTGCTTATCTTCGAACTTTACCCTCAGCTTTTAATGAAAATGTAATCAATGAATAGATCACTTAATGACTGCATTCCTTGAGGCCTTCAAATTCAAAGTGCAAGGAAGTTGAATTGCTTTATGATTTCCAATTTTAGGTGTTGCTTTCTATTTGTTCGTTGTTGACGGACCCAAATCCAGACGATCCTCTGGTGCCCGAGATTGCTCACATGTACAAGACAGACAGGAACAAATATGAGACCACTGCAAGGAGCTGGACTCAGAAGTATGCCATGGGCTAACTGTGTTTTGGTATATAGAGGGGATGGCCTTCGCTTTCAAAATGATTTAGTCTTTATGTTTTCTGCATGAATTAGTTTACTCTGTCTTTCATGCCCTAAATTGGATTGACTAGAGGTCCAATATGCACTTACAACAGAAGAAAATATATATTTTGTTTTTAAGATGCTTTTGTATGTGTAGTTAATCTTTGAAACGTTCTTTGAACAATTGATATTTCACATTTATTTTTCTCAAGTACTTCTGAGGACGCCGCAGTTCAAGGATGTTTCTACTTTTGCTGGGAACAAAGAAATTTAGTGGGTAAACTTAAGCATCGGAGGATATGAAGAATGCGTTCACACGAAATGGTTTAGGCAATAGGTTTATAGTTACGGCAACCAGTGTAATACAGAGAATCAGCTCAAATGTACATCTGATTATGTTCACATTCTCTGCTATTATCGAGCCAATGGTTTTTTTTTTTTTTTTGGGTCAATGTCTTGTCCTCAAGGCAAATATTTCTGGTTCAAGTGATTATGCTGGAGCAAAGAGGTTATATAAAACATTACACTGCACGTTTGCCCATGTTTTGGTAGAAATTAAAATTCAGATTTTAATTTACGTCAAAGTCAATAATTAATTTGACTTTACATTTTATATGACCCACAACTTTTCACCTACTTTTATCAAAATTACCAAACGGGGGCAAAAAAAACCTCCAGGTAGTGAGATAATGCAGTCCAGTTTTAGATTTCGTAGAGCATCCCAATCTGCAATGTTCTTTCTGGTGGGATTTCAAGTGTTGAAACTGCTGCCCTGCTATTTTTCTGAAGAAATCTGTATAAATAATCAATTGTGAAGCGTGCTAGCATTCCATTGCCCTGGTTTGCTTTGAGGATTGTCCGGCCTGTGACGAAAACAATCCCATTTTGTGCTGCTGATTGAATTCTTCGTTTTTCATTCATATTGTCAACATGCTCTTGCAATTTTACCACCACTGAATTAATATAGGCATCTCCTTTCATGTCCTGAGAATCCTTGTACCCAAACTGAACCAAACACCTATAAACCCCTTCAAGTCCTAATTTCCCGACATTGAACCTTTCCTGCAGTAGAACAGTTTTGATTGGTAAAGTTCTAACAGTGACAATCACCACAATTTCCTGAACAGAGTTTGTATTCTGAATGTAATGCCGGATAATGGGTGGAATTCCGTTGACCAGGTCGGTAAAGAAAAAACAAATTCCTGGTGTTCGATAAACATTGCTGCTTGATAACATTTCATTCAGTTCCCTTGTGCTCATCTTTCTTTCTGCTTCATAAGCACTCTTTTTACTCCTCCCGTATGTCCACGATAGCATTATAATCAAGAAGATAGCCGATATAGCAAAAGGTACCCATCCTCCTTGTGGGATTTTTTTTAACAAGGATGTCATGAATATGCTCTCAATTAACATGTAGGGCAAGAAAAAACCTAGGATGAGTAGAATATTTGTCTTCCATATGACCAACATCACTAATGATGTCAAAAAAGTGGTTATGATCATGACCCAGATGACAACAACGCCTGTAGTTATTGGGAAATTGTCAATAACTATAACCCAGGCTAAATAATAATCAGAAATCCAAACAATATTGTATTATTTTAGACATTGTAGAAAAGTTCCTTGGATTTTAATCAGATTTAGCCTTACCGTATGCATTTGCTAGTTCAACACCGCCTTTGAATCCGAGGACCAGGCCAACTGTGAGAATCAAGAGAATGTAGTTGATTTCTGGGGAATATACTTGCCCTTCATGCTTGGAAGAGGTGTGAATTATGTTGACTCGAGGAAAACAACCAAGAGCAAGTGACTGTTTTACTATTGAAAAGCTTGCAGAAATCATAGATTGGCTTGCGACAACTGCAGCCAGGGTAGAAATACCAAACATTGGCCAGTATACAGGATCTGGTAGGGAACTGTAATAGGCATCGCTGATTTTCTCCGGGTGCTCTACTAAATAAGCTGTTTCACCCGCATAGGTGATGATTAATGAAGGATAAACCACGAAAGAAAAACCCAACTGCAGGAATAAGTTGTTTTAATTTGATTAAGTTGATAGCCCTTAAATAATTACAAAAATTCTTGGGTTGCTGTTACTAACCTGAATTGCTCTCTTGTTGAAGTGACCTAAATCAGCAAACATGGCCTCAGCTCCTGTCATAGTGCATATAAGTTGCAAGTTAGCAGCCAAGTTAATTTAAAGAAGTTTGAGAAGTCCTAGAGAATGCTAGTCAACCACGTGCCTAGTGCATATAAGTTGCAAGTTAGCAGCCAAGTTACTTTAAAGAATTTGGAGAAGTCCTAGAGAATGCTAGTCAACAGTGCCTAAACCTAGTTGGACTTGTGTGGATTATTCACTCTGGGTGATGTCGGATACTTAGATATTCCTCATAGAGCATGCTTCGTGGAATTGAGGATACACCTGTTATGCTCAAGAATACGGCTCCAAGAAGATCCCATGCCGTCTTGGTGTTTCTCAAGAAGAATTTGACAATGTAGTAAGGAGATACAGCCTTGATAATTGATGGACGGTACTTGATAATGTTGTAGGTGCCTATTGACACATTGGTAACAAACCACAGCAACATTATAGGAGAGAAGGAGAAGCCAACTTTGCTGGTTCCATAACGTTGGAAAGCAAAAAGGGCTATTAGAAGTACAACAGATATCCAAACAACGTGATCTGCAGCAATGGAATATAGGAACTTTGCTTAGAAAACATTAAACAATATGTTTAGTATGCTGAACTGGACAACACTGATTGTAATCAAGATGAGAAGAAGTTAAATGCAGAGTTTCATAGTACAATGTGACAAACATGTTATTAGAAGCTTTGATTATTGGCACTTTTTCCTTTAAGAAATCTTTCCTGGCCAACAACGTACCTTGCGTGATTTTTGAGGAGCGAGATTGAATTCCTTGAAGGGCTGAAAGAACTGAAGAAAACAAAATGAGCGGACATGTAGTTCGATGAATATATTATTTAGGTAAAATTCTACATTAGTTAAATATAAAAATGATAAAAAGACTAGTTTTTGTTAAGAGAGAAATTTCACATTAGTTATATATTAACCAAAATAAAGGTTTGAGTTGCTCTAAATAAACTTTATCTTTTGAAATGGAATCCAAGTCTTAATAGTTTCCCCGGCTAATAGTAGTTTAGCTCTATTGGTTTTTGACTTTTTGTCGATCAAGGTATATTTGATACACGTAACTGTAAAGAACACGACTACATAAGATTAAGGAGATGCAAATTGTCAGTTGTCATGTCCAACTCAATGTGCCGAAAACAAGTTTCTAATTTAATAGTAGAAGCAGAAATTACCACAAGTTGCTGGGGTAAGTGCTCCATCCCCAATAACCATGCAAGTTCCAAGCAACACAAGAATAGTAAGAAAGTTTTGAGCAGTATGATTTGTCTCGAGAAATTTCGTCGTCTTCGTACGCAGAGGGATTCCTTGATTGTAGTAAGTCACATCTTCATCCGACTCCAATCTTGTATTCCTGATGCTGAATTTGCTCCGAATTTTAATATGCCGACAAATATAAGAATACAGAGCGAAAGTTCCACCTTCTCCATGATCGTTTGCTTCGAGAACAATAAACACGTATTTAATTAACACGAGACCCGTTAATGTCCAGATAATTAGGCTTAGTGTTCCTAATAGATCTTCTTCTGTGAGTTTTGTTAATCGAGTTGAGGAGAATACATTTACAGGGGAAGTTCCTAGGTCTCCATAAACAACTCCAAGGGACTGGTAAGCTAACACCAAAGTCTGCATGGCTGGATACTCCTGAGACCATAAAAATTCATCAACTTCAGATATTATTACAGAAATCTACTTTGAACAACCTTAAAGATGTCGACAAATTTATCAACTAGACCCTTTGCGTGCATGCTGAAATTGGCATTTACAGTTTTTGTATGATAACGAAACTCGAACTAAGACTGCTCTGATACCATGTTGAATCATCTCATTTAAAAACTTAAGTTGACAAGAAAATGGACAAATGAATTCAATAATCTTGTCTTTAACACGGCACATCACATTAGGTCAATTCATTTTTTTTAAAACCAAAAGTTTGACGCGCGTATAATTTTCATAAATGAGTGATGACAAAACTTGTATTCACTTTTACCTTAGCTATGCTCTGAGGAGATTGTTGATACGTTTGAGTAAAACTCAAGCATCTGTCAACGACAGCCACTGCCCCTTCTTCAACCAGTTCATCACACAAGATAGAACCACCATTTTCGACATCGTCCTTTGCTATATCATTTTCCATTCTTAATGATTTGTAGTGTAACATTTTTGCTTACTTTCCTAGTTATATAGTCCAAGACATGTCTTGTGTACTGAATTTTCAGCCACAAAAATTAATAATTTTAGAGCAGGTAACAGATGACAAAGCTGTACGTGCAATAAGCTTTTAAGAAATGCAACTTTCCGAAGAATCATACCTTTTTTAGTAATTCCATTAAAATAAAAACAATTCAATTTTAGGAAGTGGTTTAGTCTAAATAACTTATGAATTTTTATCTCCATTGTATGGAATTTTTTAATCAATTTAAAACAGTTATTTAAACCTAATGTTATTAGCTGACATTATCAATTAATTATTTGCTCTGGTGAGTAGAGCACCTGAAGCAGCCATGGCTATGGGATATAATTTAATATTTGCTCAAATTTTATCACATTCTTTTTCGGTTGTGGTGGGGGGCCTGTTCAAGTGCCAGTAATATGGTCATGTACCCCCTGCCTATAGAGGGGCCATGTGGCAACCATAGTAGTATAGGGCCATATGGTCATGTACAGATAGCTTTATTGTACTATTTCATTACAGGTCTTTTATACTTTGGATATATATATATGATTGTACAAGAGAGTTTAATTATCTTAAAATGATGTGTCGGACTTTTAATAATAAAAATAAAGTATAAGTTTTGATCTGCATATAAAGGAATGTTACATATTTACAACCCTCAAGCCACCCCACCCCCTATAGGGGGCGCCAGTTCAGGGCCATATGATCATGTACCCTTGGAGGCATGTGGCAACCCTAGTAGTATAGGGCCATATGATCATGTACAAATAGCTTTATTGTACTTTTTCATTATAAGTTTTCTATACTTTGGATATATATAATTGTACAAGAGAGTTTAATTATCCTAAAATGATGTGTCGGACTTTCAATAATAATAAAAACAGTATAAGTTTTGACCTACACTTAAAAGGAATGTTACATATTTACAGGCCCCCCCTATAGGGGCATCAGTACAGGGCCATATGATCATGTACCCCTAGCCTATGGGGGGGGGGGCATGTGGCAACCCTAGTAGTATAGGGCCATATAGTTATGTACATATATCTTTATTGTACTTTTTCATTACAAGTCTTCCATACTTTGGATATATATAATTGTACTAGAGATTTTTAATTATCTTAAAATGAAGTGTCGGACTTTCAATAATAATAATTAAAAAAAAAGTATAAGTTTTGACCCGTACATAAAGGAATGTTACATATTTAAGAGCAAATATTACGAATACTATGCAAAATGAAGCAACGGTCAGCACGCGGAGCTAAGATCAAGAAGTTGAAGAAAATTGGACCTTTCTTTCGTCTTAATAAGTGGATTTAGATATTATCAGATGAGGTGATTTAATAATGAACATGTTGAATAAAAAAATAATGAACATGTATTATTTCAGCAGATATCTCTATCTGTATGTATTATATTGGCGGCAATATACAAATTGTTTAGTTAGAAAATTACCAAATCTAATGAATTGTATATCATTCAATATGGCAATTATTATGACATGGGAGAAGAATCTCATGCTTAGCGGTGTCAAAATAGATTGACAGTTGAGGCTTGAGATGACTCAACTCGTTTAAGAATTGGATTGTAACCAACTCAACTTAGTCTAGGCTCATTCATAGGGTTGTCAAGTCAAAATATTCTGAAAATTAGTGTTAAATTGTTTTGATCCATCTTCAATATGATGTTCTTTTGTTCTGTTGATTTTCCGGTATAATTATAAACTTATTTATTTGTATATTTTTCTCTCTATTAAATCCTATTTATATCTTGTCATTTTCTAGAGACAAAGTATAGGTCTCGAGTGTAGATATCTATATTCTTTAGTGTTCGGGTTGTTTTCGTGGATACAGAATGCTATAACAAATACTATAAATCCCACTTCCACGGATTACCCAAATACCAAAAGAATATTAATTTCAAATACCAAATATCATTAGTCCTACATATCATCGTTTTGTGAACCGAAACTAGAACATACTTTGCACCACTTCTCGTAACTCGGCGCCCCTGATATTTATTTCAGCTCGTTCAAGCCGTAGAGCGAGACCATCAATCCTTTGATTGTTTTCTATTATCGTAGTTAATGTATGGCCATTTTCGACTTCAAATTATTCACATCTTCAGCGACGGACCTAGCACCAGGCCAGAGGGCGCGGCGGTGCATGCTGGGCTTCGCCGGAACAGTTATGGGAAGAAGAGGGAGATCTGCCTTCTAGATCGTCTTCTTACTTGAGCTGCTTTTTTTTTTTTTTTTCCCCTCTTTTTTGTTTTGAACTTGGGCCGTTGTGGCCCAGGCTCCTAGCCTATCCTTTTTTTTAGTAATTGGGCCATCTAAAGATGGGCGGCCCTTTCTTTTTTATTTTGTAATTCGGTTGGGCCATTTGTTTTGGACAACAATGAAGAAATATTTTTTATTCTATTATGAATTATCACAAAATTGGGATGCCAACAACTACATTCTTAATAAATTGGACCGAATCATTTTTCTTCACTCCCTTGCGTAAAATATGGAAGATGATGTAAGGTTGAATGTATAATTCAATATTTTTAATTAATTCAATACTTTGAATATTCCAAATTGAATTAGCGAAAAAACATTCATGTAGTCCTAAAATTTATTGGAAGCAAAAATGTATTCGACCCTGAATTACTAATTAATCGTTAAAAGTTTTTATCAACCCCATTCAAGCAACAAATGCTGTGATTTCATACACAAATAACAATCTTTTACTAAGTGTCTTAGATCATAATTTCAAGCAATTCATAAACCAACAGATAAAAAATAAATAAATTTGGATACACAAGCCAAAATAATATTATTAGCCCAATTATCTAATGAATAAATCTTCATCCTCCCTACAACATGTCACTTTCAAATATAAAAACTTAATTCACGTCTAAATGTGAATTAAGTTTTTATTGCGTATTTCTTTAATATTTTTGGTTGTATTGAATTACGTTTTAGTGCGTTTATATATATATTGAATAATTTTAATATTATTTAATTAAATATTAATAAACGATATCGTTCTTATGATCGTTAATTGTTGAAGTTGACCGATCAACATTCGTCCTGACTGAATTCAATACTGGATCTGCCACTGCACATCTTCATCACTCGTAAAGTGAACGTCTAGTGAAGTGTGCACGCCAAGAACATGATAAACATGTGAACACAACCCTTTGATGTGCCATTGACAGCATCGGTGCATCCATGGATCAAACTCATGCAAATCATCCTTGACTAGTTGACTGTCGTATTTGGACTCAAATACTGTTAAAAAATAAAATAAACTATCAAACTCGCTGTATAAAAAATTATGAAGTATCTAAACTATAATTGTACTTATATAATCTCTTTTGGAATTTTTGTAAACAAAAAATTCAAGTCCGTGATTTATTCTATGGACATTCTATCGCTGTTGCTAACGGATAATCCATTGTTTTTTAAAGATGATATGTTGCTGATTACAAACATATTTCGTCGATAAATATCAATTGGTGTAAAAGCGATTTTTGGTTGTGAAATAAAGTAAGCGTACAATTAAAAGAGAAAATCTAATAATTTGACTTAGTTAGAATATACTTGAGCTATAATACATAGCTAGTATTACTAGCAAATTCTAGTTGTATATATACTTAGATGTTATTTATTTTAGTTCCTGTATGCTTGTTTATTCCATATTGCAAGGTTTGTATCATGTGACCTTCGATGCAGAAGAAAGGTTAGCAAAAATACCAGGCAAGGTAGATCCAAATCTTTTAGTGGCTTAGCAAAAATTGTACAATACACAGAACTTGTACGGGCCAAACTCAACCATCCAAGAATTGATAGAGATTATAAATATAATGACCATTGATGTGCACAGATATCGAACAAACCCGAGCTTGATCTTAATAGCCCGATCTTGTTCTTCCCTCAATTATCCAAGAATTGAGGTCGGGCTATATATTGAGATCGGGGTCATGTCCCATAATAACAGTGCTCTTGTCCTTATCTCATACCCATTAAAAATATAAGTTCTACTTTGATTGTAACTTTCCATAGCCTTTATTCTAATCCAAATTGCTAACCCACCACAAGTTTGATTCAAACTCAAACACAACACTTTCAATATAACACAAACACCTTACATATAATGATAAGGACTACAAGTGGTTTTAGGATTCTACCACCAACATCTATAAATATAAAAAAAATGTTCATTATTCAGATGCGCTTTTATATAATTTTTTGCATATAGCCTTACGCATAAATTATCTATGATTTAAGTATCGGAGGGGCGATGATGACACGTCCCGACGCCTTTGTTTCAGATACTGAAGATCAGTTCATGCTGTATTCAAGCATCCAGTTCGAGATCTAACATGTACAGGTTTTTCGTAGCATCAACCATGATTATGATAGTGAACCCTATAGGTAACCAAAACATGGTCTGATCGAGAGCCCCGATAGGCACCACACGGCATTGTCGGATTCATGCTACAAGCTGAACTACTACTATGATGCTACTCCATTCCCAGCAGCTAGGTATGTTCGGGCGCTGGAATACTCCTATGTTGAAGATCAATCTAGAAGTTTTTGCAGCATAATGTGACAAAGGTGATATATACGTTATTGGGAATGATATTCTTTTCAACTTTTGATACTTATTATTGAATGCCAAATGAGCCTTTATTTTCCAGTCCATTTGATACTTGGGAAAAGTCAAAGAAGAAATGTTGGGCTTTTCTGTTCTTTTATTTAAAGCCCAAAAGGCTTCTATATAATTTTCAAAATTATTTTCTTTTTCCTTTTTCTATTTTGTAGAGGAGTTATTCGTGCAAGCCGCTCATTAGTTTGCTTTCAACTCGCGAGCTAGCTTGTAAGTTGTGAATGAAAACACAATTTTCACTAAAAAAATATAAAACTGGAGAGTCAGCGCACATGGTGGACCGAGTCGAGGTTGATGGTGGGCGAGCTGAACAACTCTCGACTCAGGTCGACCCATTTAACACCCCTATTTTGTACTTATCACGGTTCTTCTTTATGGTACAAGTACACAAACTCCATGTACTTCAGATTTAGTTCAGATTTATTATGTAAAATAAAATTTCCAAGTAAGAAAACAAATGGCATGGTATGCTATTATCTAATCCACTCTCACTATGAATCTCTTGATTCCTTCGTGTAAAGATCAAATGTGCTGATTCTCGTAAAAAATAAAAAATAAAATAAAAGAATTGAAGTCAATAATCAAATAAAATGTATCAACAATATTAATGAGATGAAGTTAGCAGTAGCTATTCGACGGACAAAGAGTCATTGACAGTGGCACCTCTAGTCAGATTAGTAATTAATTATATTAAGACAATGACCGTCTTAAACTTTCTTAACGCCTGTGATTTACTTTGACTATCCACGTATTATACTATAGTCCTTGTGGACCATTTCGAGTTGTTAGCTCGATGTTTGTTGATTTACCTATCGTTGAACTTGAATTTTGTCTTAAAATATTATCAAATTATGTGAAAATAATTTAATCTCTTTATAAACTTAAGATAATCTGTGTCTAGTTGATGTGAGATTGTTGTTCACATATTGTCATTTGTCTCTCTCGCAAAAAGTACCACATTGTTGTGTCTTGTCTCATGCGATGTCTCTTCCAACCATCTTCTTTCAACCAATATAGTTCCCATACCCCATCGAGGTGTATATCATTTCCATCACGTTGGGCTCATGTTACCGCATAGACCTGACCACCGTGGAATCCCTTGCCACATTACGATTAATTGTGATTCACATCCTTGTTCAGATATTCTACATGCATCTGGAGATTCATATTACATCCACACGGTTAAGTTTCGGATGACATTAATGCTACTTTTTGGGACTATTAATATCAACCTATTAATTTAAATTTAAAAGAAAGGATAGAATTTAATAATTTATACAGCAATGCATCTTCACCTAAATGGTAAGACGCTGTGGCCCGTTTCTGCAATTGTTCAAATTGTTGACTTATTACCAGTTATCGATTTTATTTTTATTTTATTTTATTTTTATAATAAGAGAATCTAAGTTCTAAGGGCCTAAGGCTATGCCACTCCATTCTTTAATCACACTTTCAAGCATGTTTGATCTTAAATTAAACGTAGCTTTCCATAAAATAAGTTTTAACTTACTATACAAAAAAAGTAAATTTTAAGTATACCTAATCATTCTTGTCGATGAGGCTTATTAGCTTAATTGTTTTCGACCACTTTATCGTATTTAACTAACTTATGAATTCATATTTGATCATAAAGTGTTAAGAAAAATTCTCAAAATCTATATGATCAAAGCTTATAAACAACGAATCGTGAAACTCAATTCTCGATCATCATACCTAACATTTAAATAATTTCACTTACACATATTTTGTTATTCCGAGCATCATTAAAAAAAATAAAAAATAAATATCAATGCTGATTTCTAAGAATCCCTCAACTCTCAAGCTCGAAATATGATAATGGGATGTAACCAATCATTAAAAAATTATCATAAAAGGCAAGAAAGTAAGAACTGGAAAACAATGCCTAGGAATCCTGAACCAATTAATTTATGTTATTTTTCCCCATAAAGAATTTAATACAGAATTAAGTTAATCCATTTTTTTAATTACACTTGTAGATGGTGACCCATGTCGTGTATGTGAAAAATATTTTATAAATATAAATTTCACTAAAGAAGAATCTGAAACATGATTAATTTGTATAATCCGGCAAAAGGGTCGTGCCCACGAGTGGGGGGTGGCATAGACCCTGAAAATCAGGTTCATTAATTTTAAACCTAACCCATAATATTTTTTTTATTTATTTTTCTGTATTCTGAGGGCTTGTCTTAAGTGAAGACACTGTGGAGAATGACAAGCTGACTCCCACTTTCAGTCGAGTGAGTGGAGGATTGCCTGGTGGTTTAGGTGGCGCCGCCGGCGGAAGAAAGCCGGAATGAGGTGGATCTGCTCCCTCAGTAATTATTTTCATGTTAATCAAACATTTTAATGTTGGAAAACACGTTAAATGGTCTGTGTGTACTTTTGTATCATGGGCATTTCGACTGTAAAGGAACATATTATTATGGACATAATTAGCACTAATTAATATGATTAGTTGTTGGAAAATGGCTGACTTTTTGAATTAGAGGATTATTAATTTGATCCGTAATTAGGCTTTGATGTACGTATTTTACTAGTCTGAATGTTTCGAATAGATTCAATTGATTCAATCATAGAAGAAAAATCTGAATAAAAATTTCTGAATAAATGAATTAACTTTTTTGTTTATTGACCTCTATGTCTAAACGATAAACGATACGAAAACATTTAGATGAATGTAAAAATCCCAATACAAAGACATTAGACACCCCCAGTATCCTAATTTCATTCATTTGAATCAAATCCTCGAATTCCTCAATTACTATGTTTGACTAAAGGGTACCAAACCCAATTCAATTATTTTCCGAACTTTACAAATCAAATTCAGTTGGCAGACCAATAGAAGCATAAAAATAAATAAATAATATTCACCCCATTTTTAAGGAATAAAAAATTTTAAAAATTGCAATTGCATCCCTGTTTTCCATCAACAAAGTACCAAACCCATAAACTCTCTCTCACTTGGTATTACGTACTAAAATTAGAAGAATCCCAAAGAAAATAAAATTGAAAAAAAGAAATTTAATGAAAGGGGCAAAAATGGAATGGTGGCCACATCTGCCACGTTCAGAACAACACGTGGTAAGACCAGTTTGGGCCCACATTGTAGTCCTGTCTCGGGACAAAACAATCTCACGGCCCGTTTAATTTGGTAGCCGCTGTTCTTGGCCTTTTTATCCGGTCCTTTTCCAATCCGAACATAATTTACATACAGACTTTTAAGGCCATTTTTCATTCTTCTTTTTCCTTTTTCACTTTTTGTGATGCAAAATTGTTGTAGCCTAGAAAATTAAAACATGTATTTAAAAATTAGTTAATTTAAAATGCAAATTTTGTAATCGGAACCTAGGATGACAACATTCCTCATTCTAAACATTTTACCTGTCCTAACGTTTATTTTTTTCATTTACATTGTATTTTTAAAAATCAGTAAGTACACGAGCACAAATGTGGATATTTTAGTCCCCTGCTCTGCCTCCCGAAAATTCCCAAAATGAGGTATTTAGACCCCACTCCGACTAGATGGGATTATGAAATCTCCCAACAATACTTTATTAAAAAATTTTAACATAAGAATAATAATAATAATCTACCTTCAAATAAAATAAAATAATATACACTACCCACAATTCCTCGCTTCTTAGTTGTATGCAAGTAACAAGTATTGTTACCGTTGGTGAGAGAGAGAGAGAGAGACCAACATCTGTTACTTAGGCAGGACACTATACTACACATTTATCGTTGAAGATAAACCTTTTATTTATTGGTCACTGTTAGCTTTGTTTCAATTTCAATTGGTCGACATCAAAATGCGAGCTTAATTATCTTTGCAAATACCAAGGTGGCCATCATAATAAAGCTTCAAATTACTACGTAATGGCCCTTCTTTTCATAACAGATCTTTTATTTTTAATTAATTAATTAGACAATTACGGGGATTAAAGTCGGTGGTTTTTATTTTTATTGAATTATTATTATTATTTATTTCATTCCTAAAGATATTTTAGAATGCGAGACGTCAATTTTCCTTATTTCAAAATGAGAAACTTACGGATCTTGTAATCTTTTTAATTATTTTGGATTAGTTAGAGAAACATAGGGATTAAAATCACGATTTACATTTTGTTTTATATTTAATTGAATAATTATTATTGTCTTCATTTTCTCAAGAAATTTCCAATTTTGAGATGCCGTTTTTCAATTTATTGAAATTAATGAGAAACGTATAATTTTTTTTTTTTTTTTTGAGAAAATAATTTACAAATATAAGATTCTCATGACTAACAAAAGTGACACGATAATTTGTTTTTTATGGTTGTACATTATGGTCAAGGCAGGGTTTTCAATATATATCATACATTTATTCATATCCATGCCTATGTTACTCGAATTGTAACTTTATAAATTTTAAATTTCATTCAGTTTTGTTTTTTCGATGCAAAAATTTCAAAATTGTTTTCTTTACTATAGTAAGAAGTGCACAGTGGTAGAGATTTTGTAAAATTTGTGTTTTGAAATATCGAAGTAGAAATAATCAGTTCAAAGTAGGCAAAAAAAAAAAAAAAGTGACAATTTATTAATTACTATAAAAATTAAAAACAAATCGAACAAACTTAAATTAATGACTAAATATTCTTTTCAATATAAACTTATATTTGATCTGACATATATAAGCAAACAAATCTGGAAATAACCCACGGTATAAATAATAAAACACACAAAAAAAAAAAAAAAAAAAAAAAAAATTAATTATAAAAAAAAAAAAAACAAGATTT
>CADEPD010028785.1:0-13215 GCA_902829195.1 Fraxinus dipetala | reverse complement strand
TTATTCTTTATTGGTCACATACCAACCAATTTATTGGTCACAGTCAACAAATCATTTGTGACCACCACCAACACAACACCATTGTCGTCTCCGCCGCCAACACCACCACAGAAACACACCGCCGCCAATACGAACACCACATAAACCATCGCCGCCAACACCATCCCCCAACAACCACCTCCACTCCCCAATGAAAATGACCTCACCACCACCACCCCCAACAACCACCACTAACCACTGCACCACGCCAAAACACACAGAACCACCGCAACCGCATTCAAATCGAAAAAAAACCCTCTAGATCGGAAACCACCGTACCCAACCCCCACCATCGCATCCAAACCGCCGCACATCTTGCACAGATTACAAACCTCCACCACCAATTTCAGCCTCCTCCGCACAGTTCACAAACCCTGCAGTCGCAGCCGCATCCACACTAATTTTAGCTTGCTTCGCTTGATTTTCATCAAGCACCACTCCTCTGCTCAGCTACTTGTCGCTTCAACCTCCATACGACAGTAATATGCTAGATTTCGACAATGACGACGGGAAGGAGAGAGAGAGGTGAGAGATGAGAGAGACGACCAAATGAGAGAGAATGAGAGGTTAGAGAGAATGTGATAAATGATTTTTTAATTTTTAGGATTTAGGTAATTATAATTTAGATAGAAATGAATTAATATTTAAATTTTAAAATGAGATACCCGATTTTTGTATAAATAAACTCCAAACCTGATTTTTGAATTTGAAATTTTAAATACCTGTGCAGATGTAATTTCCTCTAAAAAAGAATTCGAAATAAAATAAATGATAAAAATAGTGCTAAAATTTTAAAAATTAGTTTACAAGTCCTAAACAAACTCGGATGGTCAAAATACATCATACGTCATGGCATAGCGATGAGTATTACTTGTATTGTCGTTCTCTTTCCGGAATGCTATTATGAGTCCAAATCGAAATTCGGATATTCTATCTGCACTGTTACTTTTTCTTCATTTTGATCAAATTCTTCAACAATATGTTCTACATCATTAACCAAACATAATAGTAATTTTAAAGTTTCATTTAAGTAAGTTTTTTTTTCCAAGCTTTTCTTTAAACGTTACGTTTTTATTAAAGTTCTATACAAAAGTTGGCCTTCTTGTATATATATTATACAGCATACATACGCCAGCTAAAGTTTAACTTCAACCTCTGGAACTTATATTACCCCTTTGAATTATGAAAGGGCCATCAGACTAGTACATGCATTATCCACTTAAATTTGTTTGAAAAATATTTTTAATTATTTATTGATAATTTGTATAACGACAATGTGTATTTTTTTAAAATTATGTGTTTAATTTGAAATTAGGCTATGAAGGAAGAAAGAAATAATTGTTTCTTAGAATTATTTATAAATTTGTTTCTCCCTCTTCAACAGTTAATTTTTGAAAGGAAATTATTATTATTTTCCTAACATGCCACAGGCCACAGATAATGTTCTGTGAGTTCTTCAAAGCTGTATCCAACATGTCTTTATATTGAGGGATTGTTTGGGATAGCTTAAGAACTTGCCAAAAAGTTCAGGTTAAAGTCATTAATTAATTTTAACCATATATTTTATGAGATCCACAACTTTTACCAACTTTTCAATTATATCATTTCACGAACTTCATCAAAATCTGCTAAATTTTTATCAAAAATTTTATCAAAGAATCGCTGAATCAGTACGTAGAACACAACCTAGGTGTAGTAAAACTATGTGAGAAACAGAGAGAAAACCCCAAGATGTCTTTTTTTTTTCCTCCGTTTTTTTTTTTTTTTTTTTTTGAATCCTAGAATTCTCAGCTAGGAAAACTTTAATCAAAATGCTCCAAATTTTCTTGTTTTCTTCACAATGAAAACTGAAAGCTGTCTTGGAATTTCAGGGAATATTTACTTAACCATCTAAATTATCAATTACAAGAAATTTTTTGGTTCTAGTCGTGTATATAGTCTTAACATGTAACAATCGATTTAGGTCTTGTTCATTCAACTAGATAATGTGTTCTTCTAAGTTATTCAACTATCTCCTTGTCATAGCTCTTCTTCTTCTATACAAACACGTTATAGCCGAGGATTCTCAGAACGATTTCCATGGAGATGAGAGAGACGCGCTTTTGGCTCTCAAGATGGGATTCAACAACTCATTTCTTAATGTAAACTGGACTGGCATTCAGTGCTATATGAATAGCACCCCTAACTGGTATGGCATCCAGTGTACCAATGGTCGAGTCACTGGTGTAAGTTTGGAAAACATGGGGCTTATTGGAAAAATCGAGCCTTACACACTTGTCAATCTTGCTGAGTTATCAATCCTTCGCTTCAAGAACAATTCCATATCATGGAATTTGATGAACTTTTCGTATAATTCAAAACTGAAAAAAGTTGATTTGTCAGCAAACAGGTTTGATGGAGAAATCTCATCTTCCCTTCTGGGACTGAATTTCCTCGAGTCTTTGCAGTTGCAAGAGAACAATCTTGTTGGTCCAATACCGGGGTTTGACCAGTCGAGCTTGAGAGAGTTCAATGTTTCTTATAACAATCTTTCTGGGAAAATACCTGACACTGGAATTCTTCAATCATTTGGCCTTTCTTCATTTGTTGGTAACCAAGATTTGTGTGGTGCACCTACGCCCACAGCCTGCAGTAGCAGCTTAAATGATTCTTCTGATCCTCCACACAGTGATAACAAGAGTTCATTTTTGTTAACCACTTTGATCGTGGTAGACGTAATTGTTCTTGTTGTACTTTTGATTTTCCTCATCATTTACTACAAGAAATATAAGAAGCTCAAAAAACAGATGAAGAGAAGGAACTCAGTCCAAGTCAATGAAGAAAAGTGCGAAGCGATTACAAATAACTCTATCGCGCTTACAGATAACTCCATAGAAAATAGTGTTCCTGCTGGAGAAAACGACAGAGGGAAGCTTATGTTCTTGGATAAAAATGGGACTTATTTCGAGCTTGATGATCTTCTTAAAGCATCTGCAGAAGGTTTAGGTAAAGGAAATTTTGGAAACTGCTACAAGGCTATGCTGGAAATTGGACCGGCTGTTGTTGTGAAACGTTTACGAGATTTGAAACCTCTAAGCAGTGATGAATTTGTGAAATATGTCCATGCCATTGCGGATAAGAAACACCCCAACTTGTTGCCTCCTCTTGCCTACTACTACTCCAAAGATGAGAAGCTGTTACTGTATAAATATGCATCCAATGGAAACTTGTATAACCGCCTTCATGGTAAGTTTACTTTTGACTTTACAGGCGTGTTTCGTACACAGTATTGAACGGTACTCAATAGTACATTGAATGGGATTTGAACTTCTTGTTCTTTAATCGTGTTCAATCCAGAGTACAAAACATGTTATCTATGTTTTCATGCTGTGAATTTTGTGCCTTTATGTTGTTACTTGTTCTCTTCTTGTTGGATAACTATATGCTTTCGACATTCTGAATCAAGGACCCTATTTTTTTGTTCATAACTGCATTATGTTAAATATCTATACTTTGATTCTTCTTCAAAGTTAAAATTCTTGAAAGTTTTTGGCTGAAACCCATTTGAAAAGTTTAGTTTACTACAATTGTGCCCCGAATAAGACTCTATTCATGTTTGATTGTATATTGTTCTATAACTTGGATTAGATTTATCGTTAGATGAACTTAACTGTTGATATCGAACCCCCCAAAAACAAGACGGTGGGTTGATCTAGGCTGTGAACAGCCAACCATGGTCATTAGAGTGACGAGGCCTAAGTTTATGGATGGATTCGATCAGTGGAAAGTCCTCCAACTCGAACAAGATGTCGTAACCCTTTCATTTCTTTATTGCGTTTTTTCTTCCTTAAATGCTTCAAGATGAATGTTCGAAATATGGCAAGCTAGGAATGGCATTACAATAACCTATATCCATCGAAATCTCTAATTTCTACATATTCTGTAGAAGGAAGAGGAACCCAAAATCGAGTAAAATTCAGGTGGAGCTCAAGGTTGTCAGTTGCTCATGGCGTTGCTCGGGCCTTGGGTTATCTACACTTGGCCATAAGATCACAAACCATTGCTCCACATGGAAATCTAAAATCATCCAACATTCTTCTTGATGAAAATGATGAAGTTCTAGTCACAGATTATGGCCTAATATCACTCATAGCACTTCCTATAGCAGCTCAACGTATGGTGTCCTACAAATCACCAGAATATCAAGGCTACAAAATAGTATCAAAAAAGTCCGATGTATGGAGCTTTGGCTGCCTCCTCCTGGAAATCTTAACCGGGCGAATCCCAACCCACTCGGCCCCACAAGAGGCCAATGGAGTAAACCTCTGCAGTTGGGTTAACCGTGCAGTTAGAGAGGAATGGACAGCTGAGATATTTGATGTTGAAATAGCTGCTCAGAGAAGTGCCAATCATGGGATGCTTAGACTAATGCAGATTGCAATGAAATGCTGCGAAAAATCTCCCGAAAAACGACCTGAGATGGCTGAGGTTCTTAGAGAGGTTGAGGATATTAAGGTTGTAGGTGACTCAGAAGATGAAGAAGATTTGTCTTTGGATCAATCTCTAACGGATGATTCCCTCTCTGCTAGTACTCCATCATTGTTAATTGCAGCTGAACGGAGATGATTTATTTATCTTTAAATTTTGTGTGTTTTTACTTGGTTTCTGAGACCATAATATTGTTGTTCTTTCGAGGAAAATAAGAAAAGAGATTGATCTTTCATTTGTACACTTGAAATTTACTTTGAAATTGGATATTCCTTGTAACATGACATTCTTAATATTAAGATTTGGCATTTGTTAATTCTTGCTCATGATTTTCCTTTGGTCAGACCCCATTTAAATGTCTTTTCAAGGATTCTAGCTGGGAAACATGCAACAATTATTTGTTTGTTCATCGTAGTAAATTATGTTTAAATGTTCAAAAGACAAGAATTCATCTGTTCGAGTAAAGCAGGAATTGGATGCGACTTTTCGTGACATATTTCTCTTATGTTTTTGCATTCGAACACCCGTCAACTCCTTCCAAAAATGAATGTAATACACTTGTTCAAATACTCGAGCACATAATGTCCAAAATAAATTATGCCCGACTTCTATATTTTGGCAATGCTGAAAAGTACAGAGTTCAAATGAAAATGTCTCCAGAAAGCAAAACATCTACAGTATCCACAAAATACAATATTAACGAGATTGCATGTGCCAAAACTCAAGTAAAAGGAGCGTGGTTTTAAGCTTTTGCCAGTGGCATGACTAATCAAACTAAATTACAGTACCAGACATTGCCCGACTAGCAGCATTTTCAGCTTAAGGGGTGAGGTCAAACAAGGATAATGGGGCATAATCGAGAATGATTCAATGCATTAGCTGAACTTGCCGATTTTCCTTTTCCTTAATGCCTTCTGACCATGGTATACAAATGAATCCACTATTCCAGCAACTGTGAATATACCTGAGGAAAAAAATGATATCGGAGGGTTGTAATCTCATCCAAGTATTGCAGGCATTAATAGTATGTGGCACAAAAGGATAGTGAGTGGAGTCTAAGATAAGAAGATAGACGTTGTAATGCAATTAGGTAACCTTGATTATGAACGATAGTATCAACTTAAGTATAACCATCACACTTTATGTGATTCCCCTACAACATATTCCATTTACACAGTGAAATCACATTATCAACTTCAAAATTCAAGCAAAAATTTCCATTCCTAATTTTTTGGACAAGAACGAGTTTGCTTAACTGCTTCCCAGCACTGACATTCCCACCTCAAAGGAAGTAGCAAGTATGACTACAAAGAATCAAAATTGAATAAGCAAAGGGCAGTACCCAGGTTCTTCCATTATTTATTTCCTTCTTTTTTTTTGTTTTTGTGGTATGTAGGATGCTAACTTGTCATATAAAAAAATTTCAATTCTTGACCAAAATGGAAACACTCAACCCCCGGAGAAGGAAAACCCATACTTCCATCTATACATCTACAAAGGGCAACGTAGCTTGGGGAAGGTGCCATCTACTTCATAGTTAGACACAAGAAATGAAATACTTTATAGAATGATTTATCTTTAATCGACAGCAACCACTGCGTCTCACAGAAAGGAAATTTTTTTCCTCTGAAAGTAACATTCCTTTACCCTTATTAAGTACTCAAATGTGCACTGAGAATTGAAAGGTTTTAATGTCAGATATAATTTACATTTTTGGTTATGATATAGCATGATTAGGGATGAAATGGGGCCAGGCCCTTCCCGTCGCCCACCCGCTGAGAATTTTGGGAGGCAGGCGCCGGGGTAGGCCATGGGGTTAAAATATCCCATTTCAGCCCTATTTACTTATTTATTTTTTATTTTTTTTCAAATAAGATTAAAACTTGAAAACATAAAAAATAGAATACAATAAAAAATAATAGTCTGGGCATAGACCATGTTTCCCGTCCCTGCCGAGATTTCTCCACCCTGGAGGGCGGGGCATTTTGCCATCCCCAAGCATGATGCATTGTTAGGACTTTCTGCACAGCATTTTTACTACCACTCATGTCTATATAAGGGTAATGGAAATTTACTTGTACAAGAAAAATATAGTCAAATCAAATTAGTATGGGTAAGGTTTTGTACTATGGCAAGGGTAGTCCTAGATTCTTCTTCAATATGCATGTTCCTGGTAAGACCTTCGTGATATTCTCGATTTCTATTTGTCTTAATATTCTTCTGTTAAAATTAATTAATAGTCATAAAACCACAGGCTCTCATTCCAGAAGTCAACAAACCGGTGACTATCAGTTAAAGAAGAGAGTGTACATTATAATTTCCAGTGTTCTGAAACTTTACTCATTCAGCCAGTTCGATAGAAAAAAACTAGAAACTAGACCGGTCATAGCTTAAAAGCCAGGATAAACCCTGCCGTCTGGCTGGCTCAACCGAGATTGGTTGTATCGCCCATGGGTTGTCCGGGTTGATTAGGTTTCTGGTTACATTGGTTGTTATTAATATGTTATTTGATTTTTGTTTTCCTATTTTACAGAAAGTCACTACCATCCTTAGCCTAAGTTTGGCCTCCATCTTTTCAAAAATTCATTTTTTCAAAATTCATTTTCAACCACACATTCTTATGTAAAATAATATTACACGTAAATTGAAAAGCTTTCCTTATTTTTTAAACACACAATCTCCAATTGCCCAAAATGGGGCTCAAACGAGGGCTTAATATTAATAATCCTTTACCTCCGGTTCAACCGTTTACGACTCTCAACCCTTTACATTTTCCAGGTCCATGGCCAGACGGTTTCAAAACATTGATAAAGAACAAGTAAAGGAGAGGATGGGGATTCAAATAATAAATTGTGAAATCTCATTACCTCCAACTATGGCACAAATATGTGTCAGGAAGTGTAAGAATGGTGCGTGTTCCACTGTGAATGTCACCTGTAACAAGCAAAAACAATTAGAATACTGCATCCTAGTTATTGAATCTGGCTTCGAGGCTAAGCTATTTCATTTTAGAAGTGCTGATTTTGTCTCAAAATTTTGGAATTCTTTTAATACAATGTCTATGAAGTCTAGTGCAGTCTGGGCAAAGCAATGCTAACCTTAATAGGATTGATGTCATAAAAGAAGAAAACCCCAGGAATAGATCGGAAGTGATCCGCTTCTGCGCCCTTATAATGCTCAGTCACTGAAAACTGAGAACACAAGTACCATCTTACAACATGAAGAGATGAAAATTAAGGTTGGAGAAAATTTCCATCTTTGAAAAGTTCAAATACCTGATTTGACTGAATTGTACGGCCTCTGATGTCAGTGTATATGGTTGGAACCACCTGCAAAGTCAGGCAGAAATTCAGACTTTCTCACTTGTTAAACCACCAAATTGGATCCCTTTTATTTTAAAGAGTCATAATCAATCAATTCAACCACATGATTCTAGCTACAGCTTAAAAGTAGACAGATTCACCAATATTTCATACAGAATAATCAATTTTAAAGCACAAGTGACGTGCTTCAGCATTCATTTCTGATACTTTGGCATGCTTTTGTACTTCTACACAGTACAAAAGTGTGTCTCCATGGGCAAAGTAAGATGTATTCTGAAGTTTAATCTCTCTTTTAATTCCTAATAGGCAAATGGAAGAACACATTTGAAGACCTTCATATTTTTCCAAGCTCGTAAACATTGTGCTCTGTGTGTGTGTGTGTGTGTGTGTTGCAGGGGGGAGGGGGGGTGGGCTCCGGAGTCCACTGACCTTGAGAAAATACTGATACGCTCCATTTGGTGTTTCTTCCACCCATTGAACCCTGAATGAAAAGAAATAAAACTAGATATAATGAAGAATATAGAGTAGAAAACGAAGGAAAGGACTACCACGTCTGTTCGTCTTAAGGGTTTTTCTTTCCTTTTAGCTGGAAGCTTTGGAGTAGTAATTTTTTTTCCTTTCGTTTTCAATATTTTGAATGTCTACTACTTAAAGCAAATGACAATTACTTCAGATGCAGAAATATCTAGGTTTATCTAGAAAATGTGCACAGCACATGCTTTTGAAGTATGGAAAATTCAAGACAATGAACACTCTAATTAACTGTCATTTCTTGCATGGTACTAAACTGCAGGCAAAAACTAATTATACACGTGTTTTCATATTCATTAAACAGAAATTTTGAACTGGTTATACATTATATATGCCCAGCGTATTCTGAAAAATTACCCATCTAGTGGATTTACAATTCCAGGAATTGAATCTCCAAATGTTAGCTTGTTAATCTTGTGGCTTATCTGCACAATATGTAATGAAGTTCATAAGATGACAAGTGTAAAAAAATTGAAATTAATGGAGAATTGAATAAAAGTGGTTTCCATTCGAGAGATAGAAAAGATGGATATGCTAAAATGGAATTCTAATATCATCCAGTGAGAAAATATGATGGTACTTTACATTATAACTTTCTGTTTGCAGAGCAAGCAAATCAAGCAAGTTGAAATTCGATTGATGAAAGCTTTTGCCTGGGACAAAGTGAAAATTTCCAGCCACTTTGTTAACCTCCAGAGATCCATGGATATTGCATCCTTCACCCACTTCATCTTTAACTTTTTGGATGAAACCTTCTCTTTTACACTGATTATCAGGAAAATAATATATCAGAAAAAGTTATCAGATTCCATTGGAGCAATAAAGTTTGCATGAACTAATTCAAATTTCAAATTCAAATTTAAAATGAACAAAAGTGACCCACCAAAAGCTACAACTGATGATTTAGAAGTTGAAAGAACTTAAGGCTGCCAAATATATATAAATAAATAAATAAATAAGTGGTTTTCATAATTGAAAACATATCAAAAATATTAAATTGATTCCATTACATCCAAAATCTAAGATCAAATCATGTTTTTATAATTTTTTTCTTTAGTTTCTTTTTCCAAGTTTTGTTTGCTTGATTCAAACTTGGATTAATGTTTATTTATTCCTACAAGCTATTTTCCATAAAAACCTTTAAGCACTTACCCCGGTGGTGGCAAATATTGTTTGATTACAACGATTCATAATTGTGTTCAAACCTTCTATTTTGGCGATTTCTTGTTGGTTTTATTTTCATTCTTCATCAACTTTTTTTAACAATCTCAAACGATATCTTCAACATGGAAAACGAGACAACCATGGCTATGATAAAGATGATGAATCAAGACCATGTAAGGTTTGACAGATTAGACGGGTCAAACTTCACAAGATGGAAGGATAAGTTAAATTTATTCTTACAACCTTGAAGATCTTCTATATCTTAGATCTGGATTTGGCTTCATTGCCGAAACCAACCCCAAATGACACTGACGAAATGGAAGAAAAGAGAAGAAGATGAATTAATATGTAGAGGATACATTCTGAATGCTCTCTCTCCAAACGCCTATATGATCTCTACACAAATAATACATCGGCAAAGAGATATGAAAATCGTTGGAAACCAAATACAAGGCAGAAGATGAAGGTACTAAAAAGTTGCTAATTTCTAAATATTTTGATTTCAAGTTGTTGGATAATATGTCATTGTTAGGACAAGTACATGAGTTGCAAATTATTGTCAATAAGATGAAGGCTGTAAAGATTGATCTTCCCGAATCCTTTCAAGTTGGTGCAATCATTGTGAAATTGCCATCTCCATGGAAGAGTTGTAGGAAGAAAATTCTTCACGATTCCTAAGATTATTCTTTGGAAGAGATTCAAAAGTATCTTCGCATAGAGTAAGGTCAAGGACACGAGATGTGAATGAACATTGTCATAAGAGTACTTCCAAAACCCATGTCATGGATCAACCAGACAAATACAACTACGATCACAAGAAGATGAAATCCTCAAACCCTAACAAAGATAACTAGAACAAGAAGAAATTCAAAGTTTCTTATTATGTGTGTAGCTAATTCGGATATTATGATCGAAATTGTTAGACATCGCAAACATCCAACGCATGAAGACAAAGTGAACACCACTGACAACTTCATTGCTACCATAAGCATTATGAATTTGGTCAAAGGAAAGGTTCATGGATGGTGGTATAATACTTGTGTCGCCATACATATGTGCTATGATAGATCCCTTTTCAAAATCTATCAAAAAGTGGATGACGAACACATTCAAATGGGGAATGAAGTTCGGTCAAAGGTTGTTTGTAAATGAAGCATAGACTTACAATTTAGATCTAACTAGATGATTACATTAATAAATGTATTTATATACTGGCTATGAATAAAAATCTTGTAAGTGGTGATTTGTCAGGAAAATTCTGGCAAACTTATACTTTCCTAGTATGGTATATTTGTTGCAAAATGCTATTTTAGTGATAGAATTGTCAAATATTGTACTATTGACAATAATATCAATAAAACTACAAATTTAAATTATGTTGTTGAGTCTATTTCTTTATAACATAATAGACTAGTACATGTTGACTTTTCTAATTTAAAAATAATGATTAAAACATGAATGATATCATGTGAAAATATAGAACATAATAAATGTGAATTATATGTTAAGTCTAAAGTAATTAAGAAACACTTTCATAGTGTTGAAGGGAAATATAATTTGCTGGACTTAATTCATTCCAATACATGTGAAATAAATGGAATGTTAAATATAGGAGGTAATAGATACTTCATAATATTCATAGATGATCATTCTAGGTTTTGTTATATCTATTTGATGAAATATAAGGATGAAACCTTTAACATGTTTAAGATACATAAAGCCGAAGTAGAAAATCAATTAAATAGAAAGATTAAAATTTTTAGAAGTGATGGGAGAGGTGAATACTTCTCTAGTGAAGTTAATCTTTTTTGTGAACAACATGGCATAATACATCAATGTAGTGTATCTAGAACACCTGAACAAAATGGTTTGATTGAGAGAAAGAATATGACACTAGTTGAAATGATAAATGCTATGCTGTTAAGTGTTAAGTTATCATCTAACTTATGGAGTGAAGCTTTATTAAGTACGTATGACATAGTTAATATGATTTCTTCTAAAAGATTTATGGTTTCTCCATATGAATTGTGGAAAGAGAGAAAACAAAATATTGGTTATTTCAAAGTATGGGGTCTGTCACTTATAGTAAGAACACGGATCCTAAAAAGACTAAGACGAGTCCTAGAGGGATCAAATGCGCTTCTGTATGAGATGCCCAAAATAGCAAGGCTATCATTTATTAAATTTGGAAACCAATGTTATTATTGATCCCCGCAATTTGAAATATGTTATTTTCAAATAATAATTCTCTAAGGAAAGCTCAGGTAAAGATTCCGAGTTCTGCAAGTTCACAAGTTGAAACACCTTTCGAGAATGTTGAGACAAGTGAACTTCGTAGAAGTAAAAGAGCTCGAAGGGAAAAAGTGCTAGGACTAGATGAATTAAACTCAGAACTTATTTTTTTCTATTTAGTAGAGGGAAATGAAAAGAGTGTCACAAGAACTACTCCGTATGTTCTTCAAGTGGAAAACGATCCTAAAACTTATCAAGGAACAATGTCATCTAGAGATAGCACATTTTGGAAAGATTTTGTAAATGATGAAATTGATTCAATAATATCAAACAGCACTTACAAATTAGTTCATTTGCCACCTGGATCAATACATATAGACTGCAACTGGGTATTTAAGAGGAAACACAACACGGATGGTACTCTAAATACCTTTAAAGCTGGTTAGTGGCTAAAGAGTATCGACAAAAAGAAGGAATAAATTATTTTGGCATCTATTCACCAGTTGCACGAATAACATCAATTAGGATCATATTCAATTTAGCTTCAATCTATGACTTGCATATACATCAATTGGATATTAAAACGACATTCTTAAACGGGGATCTCGATGAGGAGGTTTATTGAAACAACTGGAAGGTTTTATTCTACCCAAAAATGAGGATAAAGTATGCAAGTTAATAAATCCATATATGGATTAAAACAAGCACCAAAGAAGAGGCACGAAAAGTTTGACATGATTGTTTAAGATATAATTACGTAAGGAATTTAATCAAAGATTGAATTATTTAACTCACGTACGTGAAGTTAAATGAGAATTTGGCTGATCCGTTCACTAAACCTTTCATAAGGGAATTAGTGTGAATAACAACTACTAGGATGGGGTTAAAATTCTGTAATTAAATCCATCATTGACGGAAACCCTACCTAACTAAACTAACTATTATACTTCGGCTTTAAAGAGTAACAATAAGTCATTCGATAAGTGGATAGATTCAATACTTATTTTTTCTTTTATCTCTTATCTTAAGTTACAATTGGTGGTTGTCACGAATATGAGGATTGAGTTTCTATAACTCTTAATAAAGTTCAGATCAGTGGATCAAGTATCTCTAAAAGTGACAAAGATACTGCAAGTACTTTACCTATTTAAACTTGGAAGTGGTGCTGCTTCAATAGAGAGTTGGAGTTTATTTCTTAAAAAAATTTGAATTGGAGAAATGTAAATGTAATGCTCTGATCTGCATAGATCAAAATGTCACAAGATTAATTTTACTTTACCCGTAGACTGTAGACTTAATAAAAAAATTAACTATACTTTTAGCGCAAAGCATAAAAATTTAACTTAAGAATTCAATTCGAGAATTATTTAATTCTAAATTACATTATTTCGTATTAAGGGATTATCTAATAATTTCTTAGAGATAACATCACATTATTGATGTTAAACACACCTAGGTT
>CADEPD010028766.1:0-11949 GCA_902829195.1 Fraxinus dipetala | reverse complement strand
AATTTGATGACTTGGATGATAGTGTGGACACCTCCTTAGGTAGTATCCTGACTTTTCCTATAAATCTAGGTATTATACCCTTTGTTCCCGCTACCATTCAATCAAGTTTTGTATGTCGGGCCCTTATCCAACCTAAATGTGCTAATGATTTGCATAATCATGCCATTTTCAAGGAAAAACTTAGGAATTGGGATTTGATCCTCTCAATAGTTCAAATGACATATAACAATTCTGTAAATCGGTCTATAAGTCCCTTTAAAGTTATTCATGGTTATGAGCCTAGAAAGTCTTTAGATATTATTCCCACGTCCCCACATGCTAATATGTCTATGTCAATTGAGGTAGTTGTACCACATCTTCATGACTTACATATTGAAATCAATAAACAACTTAAAGCAAGTAATGCATCATATAAATTTCGAGTTGATTTGCACAAACTATATAATGAATTTAATATTGAGAATTATGTTATATTGCAAGCCCGTAGTGCTGGTTTTTTAAAATTTTACAGTATGTTGGTCTAAATGCATACTTGATTGATCATTCATCACATTTTGGCTACAACTCTACTTTAAATATTGAGGACTTAGTTGCTTTCAAATGCCATTTTAATTCCTTTGATGATCCTTTTCTACTTTCATATGTAGACCCCCAACCAAGATATATTACCATTTCTACTCCAATAACACCAATCACAGCACGTAAAGATAAAATTGATGCTATTTTAGATGAACGGGTTGTCTTGACCATTGATGTAGAGATTTAGTGCTTCCTTGTTTGTTGGGTAGTTCGACTTACTTATTGTGCTTCTCACTATGCACAATAATGTGAATATTTTGAAGATGAGTTGCACGAGTACTTACTAGTTGCATATCAATATCGGTATTTGATTAAAAAGAGAGACCATCCCCTGTGGCATGACTTGGAGCATTTTGGTATCAACTCGACTGCATCTTTTATGATTTGTCCACTCGACAGAGTCGAGTTTTCCTCCCACACTGGGAGAGTTGATAGGACATCTATGTCTTTTGCTATTTTGGATCATTTTACTTATGCCTTAGTTGGGTTTGTAACTTATGTTTTAGTTGGGTTTGTAATATTGGGTTGGTCCAAGCCCATCTCTAGTAGGTTATGTTTTCTATTTATATGGTGTTGCATTTTAATCAAGGAGAGATGATGATTGTATGAAATGAATGTGGTTTTGGCTTGCAGCCAACTAAATTTCCCCTTTCCCCCTAATTCTCTCCGGTTCTCCCCATTTCTCTTCGATTTCTCCCAATTTCTTGCTTCTGTTTTTCTTCTTCCCCTTTTTGCGATCCTCCTGCTTGCTGCAATTCTTCTTCTTATTTCCTATGATTTACTTCTGCTTCTAATTAACTGTGAATACATCCATTGATCCTACATCACAGAGATTCTGCATTAAATTTGATTTAGAGGTTGCATTATGTTGTTATTCGACTCAATGTTTGCCTTCTCCCTCTGTTTAATTAAGTCAGGTATATCTTCATTCATTTTCCGTTGCCTGAAATATATCATCTTTCTGTCTAGGATTTCTGTTTACATTCACAAAATTTCTCACCTCATTTTAAAATAAAATTTTGTAATACCTCCCGCTGAATGAACTCAAGTTGTTTGTATTTTAATCAAGATCGCCAATATTTTCTCGTTTTCCTGATATCATGGCTTATACACTTTGCATTGCATCTATTTGCTGACTTTTATGCTACAAGCTCATTATTGATTTATTTTCTCCCTTTTGATAGGATAATTTCAATTTTTTTACATAGAATAGCAATATTATGAAGTTGCCTTTAATTGGACCATAAAAGGATGAGAAAGTGGAGTATATCATCAGTCAGTCGTTTGTTCTTGTGTAGATCATAACATTAGACTGTACATTCAAACGATGGTGGAGATGCATACTGAGGGAAGAAAAAAGAAATAACCATGTTAATATGTCATCAAAGTTCCATCCAAACTAAGTCCCTGTTTCACAGCCTTTATTTTTTTTTTGTGTAGAATGAGTTTTTGAATAGTAAATTTTTGAAGGATGTGTGGTTAAAAAGTAGGAAAATTTTTGGGCTTACGTGAAGAATATTTTATTGTGAGGATGTGTGGTTAAAAATGAGTATGAGAGGAAAAAAAGAGTTGAAAGAATAGTTGTTGAACGGGGGCTAAATCGACAAGAATTTTCAACAGAAATCAATTACATGGACTTCAGCGACTTGAAAGAGCCGAAAACACACATGCAACGTCCATGGTTAAGAACTGCCATTAATCTTGTTGATTCTCACACCAAATTCAAAAATGTGCATCATAGCATTTTCAGATAAGAAAAAGTATAGTGCTCACAAGTAACATGAATCAACTTACAATGCAAGTACTTGTGATCTGAGCTAGTCTAGTCATTTTGTCAAACTACATACCAAATAGGTACCATAAGATCCACTAAGCAAGGAGACTGTGTTAGTATGTAGACATGATCCTGCTTCCAGAATTATAAATCATCTGAACTCTGTCGAGATCATCTGAATCATGTCAAATGTAAACAAAATTGAAAAGTGATATGTACCTTGTCAAAGCACGAGAATAACAAACTAAGCCTTATTTTCGATTGTATCCTACGTATCTTTTGTTGTAAGAATAAACTATTTAGGTCATATTCCTCAAATCGACTCTTAAAACCTTATGCCATTTTTGTTTCTTCTTCTTTGCTGAGTCGACAATTCCTCCAGTTAGCTTTATCGGCGATGTTCAACAATCCAGCCATAACCTACAATTAGAGGTAAAGTTTTATTTTATTTTTCATTTTGATTGAAATGAGGATATACAAGTTCCAAGTTTTGACTAAAATATGCACCTTTCACTTGATCAAACTTCACAAACACATGCACGAATATTTTGATAAATAAAATGCTTTTGTCCATATGAGATTGGAGAATAGGTTGAAAATAAAACTTTTTACTAACACACATGCATGGACATATACAGAAGCAAATAAATTATGCGTCTCCAATATTTAAAATGAAAATGTATTATTGGCAGAGCAAAGAGAAAGGCTTGCTAATTGAAAAGTGAACGTCCCACGTGATTAAAAAGAAAATTGGCAGCCTATAGCCTATAGCTAATCAAATGATTTTGTTATTATTACCTTGGAGATTTCTCGCGAGTCGTGAGTTCCAGAATTCAAAATCAAAATCCAGAATGTATTTTATTTCATATTGTTCGGTAAAATCCTACAAGCGTACGGAATCGTTGATAAATAATACGTAGTGAGTTATGAATATCGTTTTACGAGGAATAAAGTTTAACTTTAGTATACTAGTTACTACTGTAGGGAATCAAACCGAAATTCCCAACCCGTGAGAAATGCAAAAATAGAGAAAACACATGCCAAAGAAAAACAATCACACGTACAAGACACTATTTACGTGGTTTGGACAATTTGCCTACGTCCACGGAGTTACAGGGATTTCATTATTATCAGGGAAAAAGAATACAATATGCGGCCGTACAATTTTCTCTCTCTATATTTAGGAAAAACCCTAATCACTAAAAACTGTGTTTTATATCATATGCATAGGATTCACAATGGGCAACAAAACACGCATGGACTAAGCCTCAGAAAATCTCCTATTAAAAAACCATGCAACATTGTTCGGGTCGGGTCGTCAACCGGATCAAACAAAACTATGCTCCACAAAAGCCCAACAAATCTCCCACTTGGAGACTAGTTCAATCACCAACATCAACCGCAATCCTCCAAAACATAATCCCTCATCCCTGCAACTCATCCTCCTATCCTCAATCTAGAAGGCCAACTGAAACTGCACACAACTTCAGCTTCTCAATAGTGACACCCTTAGTCAACATGTCTGTCGGGTTCTTAAATCTACATATTTTCTCAAGTATTACTAGTTTATCTTCAACAAGGTATCAGATAAAATGATATTTTGTATGTATATGCTTCGATTTTGAATGAAAAACCGAATTTTTAGCAAGAAATATTGCACTCTGACTGTCACGGTGTAGAATGCCAATCTCCTGCTTCTTACCCAATTCATTTAAGAAGCCATGTAGCCAAATAATCTCCTTTCTAGCTTTAGTTGCTGCAACATACTCAGCTTCTGTAGTAGACAGAGTAACTATATTTTGTAGATTTGAAGCCCATGATATAGATGTACCATCCAAAGTAAATACAAACCCAGTAGTACTCCTTCTACTATCAATCTCACCAGCAAAATCAGCATCTATATAACCCTGCAGTTTCAAACTTGTACATGTGAAGTAAAGACATGTATCTGATGAACTCCTCAGATATCTCAGAATCCACTTAACTGCATCCCAATGTTGCTTTAGTGGCCTACTCATGAATCTGCTCACAACTCCAACTGCATGTGCAATGTTTGGCCTTGTACACACCATAGTATACATCAAGCTGCCAATAGCTAAGGCATATGGTAGCTTGCTCATGTGGTCCCTTTCTTCTTCAGTCTTTGGTGACTGTTCTTTGCTTAGTTTGAAATGACTACCCAAGGGTGTGCTCACTGGGTTAGCTTCATTCATGTTGAACCTATCTCCGCAACATCTGACACTACAGTTGACATGTCCTTGTACATAACTTGTTCATTAAATATCACATTTATACTTCTGATGATTTTCCTGCTTTGTTCATCCCAAAACCTGTAGCCAAATTTCTCATCACCATGGCCAATAAAATAACATATTTTAGACTTTGCATCAAGTAAACTATGAGAATCAGAACCATATGAACGTAAGAAAGACAACCAAAAACTTTTAAATGTGAGAACTTTATCTTTTTAGCGCTCCAAACCTCCTTATGAAGTCTGAACTCCATGGGAACTGACGGTCTTCGATTTATTAGGTAAGCTACAGTGCTAACAGCATCAGCCCAGAAAGTTTTTGATAGTCCAGCATGCAACCTCATACTCCTAGCACACTCATTGAGAGTTCTGTTCATGCGCTCAACCACACCATTCTACTGTGGTGTCCCAGTAATGGTCTTCTCCATCCTAATTCCCTGTGCAACACAATACTCACTGAACCTTCCATCTATGTACTCTCATCCATTATCTGACATCAAACATTTTACTTTCAAACATGTTTCTATCTCAACCATGGCCTTTCAGTTTTTAAAAGTTTCAAATACATCAGATTTATTTTTCAGAAAATAAACTCAAACCTTTCTGCTTGAGTCATCAATAAAAGTATCTTGAACCTCCAAGGGATACAATCGGAGAAGGACCCCACAGATCAATGTGTACTAACTCTAATTTTTCAGCCTTCGATACCTTGCCAGTTTTCAAAAAACTCACCATTTTCTGCTTTCCTAAGATGCAGCTTTCACACATGTCAAACTCAATGGACTTCAATTCTGGTAGTTTTCCTCTTGACAATAGCATCTTCATCCCTTTCTCACTCATGTGACCAAGTCTGCGGTACCATAGGCTTGTATCATTACTTGCTTCAGCAACTGCAATTGTGTCTCTTGGACTTGAGGTCATATATAGAGTACCAATTTTCTTTCCACGAACCAATACTCTAGCTCCCTTTGTAACCTTCCAACTACCACCAACAAATAGTATTGCATGCCCTTCATCATCAAATTGTCCAACAGAAATCAAATTCATCCTCAAGTCAGGAATATGTGGAACCTTCTCTAGTAACCAAACAAACCTATTGAGTAACAATATTCGGAGGTCTCCCATACCCACAATATCCAAGGTTGCACCATAAGTCAAATACACCTTACCAAAATCACCTGCAACATAATTTTGTATGATTTCTCGGTGTGGAGTAGTATGAAATGAAGCTCCTGAGTCCAAAACCTAATCATCAAGTGGACTGTCTACTACAAGAAGTAATGCATCATGTACCTCTTCTGTTACAACATTAGCATAATCATTTTCATTTTACTTCTTCGGACTTCTGCATTGCCTCCTAAAGTGACCTGTTTTCCCATAGTTCCAGCATTGCACTTGTTGGCCTGATCGGTTTTCTTCTATTCCGATTAGGATTTCTGGATTTTGATCTGCCCCGATTTGAATTTCTATCATTACCTCTGCCTCTTGTTTCAAGGTTTAAGGCAGAACCAAATCCTGAGGTTTCATCTGCATCTCTTCTGTGAATCTCCTCAGCCAAAATTAAATCTCGTATGTCATTGTACTTCAACTTTTCCTTTCCTGTAGAATTGCTTACTGATATCCTCATTGCCTTCCAACTGTTTGGCAAAGAAGCCAAAACGATCAGTGCACGGATCTCATCATCAAAATCAATTTCTATAGACTACAATTGATTTGTGATAGTGTTAAATTCATTTAAATGTTGTGCTACTGATACGTTCTCTACCATCTTCAGATTGAACAATTTCTTCATCAAATGCACCTTATTATTTGCTGACGGCTTTTCATACATACCAGACAAAGCTTTCATCAGATCTATTGTGGTCTTCTCATTTACAACATTGTGTGCGACAGACCTAGACAGAGTTAACCTGATAACTCCCAATACCTGTCTATTAAGAAGATCCCGTTCCCCCGTCTTCATTGTCTCAGGTTTTGTCCCCAAAAAAGGCAGATGCAATTTCTTTCCATAGAGATAATCTTCAATCTGCATCCTCCAATACCCGAAGTTTGTGCCATCGAACTTTTCTATTCCAGACGCCTTTCCTGCTTCATCTGTCATTGCTCCCACTCAAATCTAACCTTAGGCCCTGATACCAATTGTAGGGAATCAACCCGAAATTCCCAACCTGTGAGAAACGCAAAAATATAGAAAACACACGCCAAATAAAAACAATCACACGTACAAGACAATATTTACGTGGTTCGGCCAATTTGCCTACGTCCACGGAATTGCAGAGATTTCACTATTATCAAGAAAAAAAGAATACAATATGCGGCTGTATAGTTTTTTCTCTCTATATTTAGGAAAAAACCCTAATCACCAAAAACTGCATTTTTAGCCAAAAAAAAAAAAAAAAAATCACACAACATTGTTCGGGTTGGGTCGGGTCGAGTCGGGTCGGGTCGTCAACCAGATCAAATAAAACTAAGCTCCACAAAAGCCCAACAACTACCCAATTCAATAAATGTAACACAAAAAATATTGTTTGCTAGTTTACTATACTAATTTTAATTATAAAAGCAATAAATATTGGTTTTTATCAAATGATGAAAGGATTATATTAATTTTTCGACTTCACCTATTGATGTCTAGTTCCAATTCTCGACTTATGGTAATTATTGTGGTTACGTGTTTGTAACAATTGATAATCCGATAATATTCAATATTTTTTTTCAAGTTATATCAAACCTATGTTTAACACAACCCGATTATATTCTTAATACGAATTCATATGAAAAACATGCATTTAATCGTAGGATTATCACACGTGATCGCATACGTTATAAATATTATTCCTAATTTTTATTTCTCGTGTGTTAAATATGCAGTGTTCTACCTATTGTGAATTTTTCAACACTACAAATAAGCAATTTATATGTTTCAATGATGTGCAAACATTAAAACAAACATAATTAATGCATATGAAATCACAAACATGAAAATTAACTAAAAAACAACTAAATCTCAAATTAAAAACTATAAATCAATAGGTTTTGTCATCCATCCAATAAATAAAAGATTTAGCCTAGCATTGTCATATGAAAATTACAAAAAAGAAAGAGAAACGACATCGCTCAAAGCTAAGAAACTTGAGAAGAACGTGAAAACTTCAATTCTTCGCTTGAAACTCGATTCCAAAAGATGCAATTCCTCTCTTTGAACGTAAAAAATCTTCAATTTTTTGCTCAACTATGATAAAAACTCTGTTCAACTTGTTCTAAATGTGCATTCCAATATATAAGGTGTAAAAAGATTGCAATCCATTCTTATCAAAATAAAATAAAGAAAAAACCAAAATTTCCCATTTTTGAATTGAGGTGCACATTTGGATGATTTGGGCAGTCTCAGGCATCTCAAAATAGGCAAGAGTGCGAACCTTGATTCATGTGCTAGACAGTTATCAATATTTTTTATCATAACTTTCTCCTTCGATATTCGATTGAGATGAATCGAAGTTCGTTGAAAAAATAACTCAAATGGATACAATTCTTGTAAAAGGAATATTTTTCTAATTCGAACGTTACTATGCCATAAGTGGGTCTCAATATGAAGTAGAAAATGTTAAGCATAATTTCTTCGGCTGAAAATTGTTATTTGATAATATTTTGACTATATTTCATCATTTTGACTCGTTTTCTTATCCAATTTACCCTTAGCACATCTCGAATCTTAATCTTGAGGTCCGACACAACTTTTGAGTATTTGCTCCCTGGCCTTGAATCTTTTACAATTTAGCCAATTTTCACCATTTTCTCCAATTTCGCTATTTGAGTCAATTTATACCTAACAAACACAATACACATAGAATTAAGCCATAATTCATCAAAATAACCTATAAATACTCTAATTTAAAGACTCAAATAAATGTACAAAATACACTTATCACATACATCAAAGTTCATAAAAATAAGCAAGCTACTTTAAGGGCTTGCTTAGGAGTTCTTTTTCACCAATTTTGACGGACTTTAGGTGGCATCATTTATGAGGGGTTGGAAAAATCGATCATTGCTAGTTTTTTTTTTTTTTTGGATACCGATTTTGGATGGTTAAAAAATCACCCAAAATCGATTTAGTGTAATTTTGATTGATTCCCTCAACCTACCAAATCGGTGTTTGTTAGTTTTTTTTTTGGACACCGATATTGAAATATTTAAAAAAAAACCCAATAACAATGTAGTGTTGACCGGTTCTCTCAACCCACCAAATCCTCTTTTTTGGAAGTCCAGCGTGATAACGTGTGAATTGACAAAGTTTATAGACGAGCCAACGAGTGCACTGAAAAAGAAGCGTTCTTAGCTGAATAAGAGTAAATGAAGTTGTGATTTATGAAAACGGTAAGCTATTATTAGAATGCGCTAAAACTGTTGTGCAAATATTCGAGTTGTTTGGATATTACTTTCCTATTCAAAATTTTTGAAAAATGGAAATTTATTTTCGAGGGAGAATGTATAATAAAAAACACATGATAATAGAGAACAAATTTAGCTTGAAGTTGTAGCTTAGCTTTTAGTACTGAATCCGTTAAATAGATGTGTTCGCTTCTGAAGGGTCCAAGCCAGATACAGATCAGGTAGTTATGTTCAGGTCGAGTCCTGTAGGACTAGTGTAGTACAGAATGCGAAAGCTTCTAAAATATAGGCTAATGGTAAGACTTAGTATGGAGTGAGTTGTGATTAATAGAAATTGAGTCAATGATGGGATATTTGATGGAAACGAGGAAAGAAACTCTAAGAATCATTCCTTGGTGTCAATCATCGTTGGTGCTCCTCTCTCACACTGCACGACAAGATCACTAATAGCTAGGTATATGGCCTTTATTATAATAAAGTGCACTAATTATGTCATTATATGCATGTATTATCTAGCATCCTACCCATAAGTGTGTGTCAGTTGTTTCGGACTTGTCGACCCTGGAATGAAGAGAAGGCTTCCGGGGGAGTAGAACCTATGGGACCAAATTTGCAATCCGTATATTTGGCCCATGTTTGAATCTCTTTAAAATAAAACAATTTATTTATTATACTCATTTTCAATCACGTCCACAGAATAAAATATTTCGCACGTAAACTCAAATTTTCCCCACTTTTTAACCATACATTTTTAAAAAAAAATCACTATTCAGAATATCATTTTTACACAGAAATGGTCATCAAACAGGGGCATGTATCAGAGCGGGACCGCTCGAATGTGCGTTGATTGTAAAATATCATTGACGTACATTATTGCTGAAAAATATTTTGGACCACGAAACGAGTCGGCAAGCAAGTTGAACTAATGAAGGAAGCTTTGAAGATGATGAATGAGAAAGGCAAGTATTGTGCGAATGAGCCTGTGTTTTTCAGTCTGTTTCGTGGAGCTCACATTGCATAGCACAATGATAGAGATTGTGTTGGTGCTCCGCAATGACGCTACGGCAAAGGCCGTCCATTCGAGAAACTAATGTATTAGGGACGTATGGCTAAGAACCTTGTTTTTCACGAGTGCAGAAAGCATGCACATCATCATTTTTTGGAAGGCTCCATCTCTCTCCCTCACACAACCTATACTTCGCAGCTCGCTGATTTTTTTTCACAAAATTTCACACGACTACTCAATTTTGACAACTTCAGGACCAACTTGATATGGTTCACCTATTATGAGTTTGGCGGGATGTGAAGAGTATATGTGGGTATCAAGTGATTTACCTTTTATTTCAATAGTGAGGGCAGTTTAGTCCCCTCATTTTATTCAGGTTTTTCATTCTATTATTTGTAAATTTGGATTATATTATAAGTACATAATCATTTACCTAATATGTGCCATAATTGACAAATGACGGCCCCCTATTAAAGGCGTCCCTCCAATAGGTGGCCGTCATTTGTCAATTATGGCACACATTATGTAAGATATTATGTACAACAAGAATAATCCTATTTGTAAATGGCTCGTATATTTCGTTGGTTGAGAGAATACAGCAGCATCTGACTGCCTTTGAAATCCAAGTTCAGGTATTCATATAAACATTGTAGCTCATTGCATTACAGGTACCAACACACTCATAGTAAGCTTTGTTGGTTAAAGATGTCGAACAGAAATAAGCTGGTGATTTCAACGAGGTTGCGTGCTATGGGGACTTGCCCATCAAAATTTCTAGGAGCTGGTAATGGAGCTCTGGATGGACATATCTGGTAGGTCATATCATTGAACAAGCATAATCGCGATTCTTCCACTTGAATTCCTTCATATTAAAGCCAACATTGTGAGTTGACAGGATGATTTAGCCATAACTGCTGACTCAAGCATAATGTACATTTTTATACAGCATCATATATACATAATTAAGATCCTCAATATTTACACATCAATCCGCAACATATACCTAATTCAGTCTTCAAAAATCATAAAACAGATGTACAGAATAAGACACACAGCATTGCATATAAGTATGCCAGGCTCGATATATAATTAATATATGTACAGGACACAACGAAAGTGTAGATATGCACAAAGTTAGAGCTATTTGAAGGTTTCATAGCTGGGCTTCCTTGATGAAATTCAGCATTGCTGAAGCTAATTTAACCTGGTGAGAAGTGTATCCATGGCCAGCTCCTCTTATAATCTGTAATCTGTGGTTCGCTATGACTTTGTCAAACTCCTTGGCATCATCGATATGGACAAATTTATCACTGGATCCATGGATTGTCAAGACCCTAGAAGTATTTTTTCACCGGTCAACACCCTTTATACAGTGAGGATATATGTGTGTCATACACACAAGTTATATTATACTGAATGTAAACAATTAAAAAAAAAAAAAGAAGCTGAAAATTTCATCGAACCACATAGCACACGCCACAAAATTGAAGAGCCATAATTGCATAAGCTAGCCATCTATATGGGACCGACTAGAGCTCATAAACAAAATTATTCGGGAAGTAAATGCACTTTGGTAGTCAAATGCATAAGCTAGAAGCACTATCACAAGAAGAAAAACAAGAAACTAAATGCAGACCCTTAATTTGTTTATTCCTAATTAAAAGATGTCAAATGCATAAGCTAGCATCACTGTTACAAGAAGAAAAAGAGAAGCTAAAAGCAGACCCTTAATTTTTTTATTCCTAATTTAAAATATGATTATCCAAATTGATGACCTCACGGAAGTCACAGACAAAGAAATGACTTCATCGGTTCATCCGACCATCATTCTAAAACAAGTTCAGCTGCCTGGTTTTTTCTTGTCTTCTCCTATTAGCTAAAATGAATGAACCATTTCGCCTTGAGGTTCTACACCTTCCCAATTAATAAAAGGGCGTTGGTCCACAA
>CADEPD010028753.1:0-11585 GCA_902829195.1 Fraxinus dipetala | reverse complement strand
CTACTATCAAAAAGGGAAATTGGACAATTACTGAGTATTCCAATCTCTTGCAAAGTCTCTGGCAAGAGATAGATCATTATCATTGCATCCAAATGAAGTGTAGTGAAGTTGCAACATGCTCAAGAGGTTTGTTGAAAAGGACAGAATTTATGATTTTTTGGCCGGGCTTAATATTGAGTTTGATGCAGTACAGGTTCAAGTCCTTGGCAAGGAAGATCTACCATCTCTTAATGAGACAATTTCAATAATCTGTTCTGAAGAAGGAAGGAGAGGAGTTATGGTTGAGAATATTTATGTTGAAAACTCGGAGTTGGTTTCAAAAACAAGTGAAAAGAGTACTATGCTCAGTCATCCACCGAAGAAAACAATCAGCCAAGTCAGTCAAAACCTTTTAATAGATCCAATTTGTGGTGCACCTACAGCAAAAAATTCCGTCGCACCAAAGAGAAATATTGGTAACTTCACAACAGGCCACAAGTCCCAAGTAAGAATGGAATAGCGAGAAGCGGACTAGGAAGAGGACAGGGTCAAGCTCATATGGCCAGAGTGCAGTCAACAAAAGATAGCAACTCAAAGACACCATCTGAATTCAACAGAAATGAGATTGAGAAATTGAAGAACTTTTTGGGGTCACGGGAGAAGCAATCATCTTCGGCAGGTACTTGTAATCTAGCATTTTCAGGTATATCATCTCCTTCTCACGCTCCTAATGCTTTGGATAATATTACCCCTAACACATGGGTCATCAACTCAAGAGCCATAGACCATATGACTTTTTCTTCCACAAAATTTATTTCATGCACACCCAGCCCTAGTAATAAGAAAATCACCATGGTAGATGGTTCATACTACTTGATGCGGACATCATTTTCCTTTTGCTATTTGGATCCTTTACTTTTATTTATGTTTTATTATTGGGCTTGTAGTATTGGGTCGACCCCAAGCCCATTACTTTCTAGGTTTGTTGATTTCTCTATTTACAAGGTTTGTATTGAACATGGAAAAACAGACTATGATTATATGAAATGAAAATGGTTTTGGCTCTCAGCCAACAAAATCTCCTTCCCCCGATTCTCTTTCCTCCCCTCCCCTGTTTCTTCTACGGATTCTCCCCCATTTCTTGCTGCCTTCTTCCATTTCTGCTCTTCTTGCTGTGGTTCTGCTGAATACTTCCCTGCTTCTCTGTTCTCAAGGAGTTCAATCAATTGATGATGCAGTCATCACCCATAGATGTTTTCCAGTACTTCGATATATGTTTTGTTTAGTTTAAATTGGGCTTATATTGTTGGGTTTGGCCCAAGCCCATTTACTTTCTAGGTTTGTTGGTTTCTCTATTTATATGGCCTGGTAATGTAATTTCAAGACAGTCGAATTGAATGAAAAATGGCATTGCTTGGAGCAGAAGTTTTCCTCCACTGTCTTCCTCCTCTTGCTCTCTTCTCCCCCGGTTTCTTCCCCCTTCTCTCCTATTCTCCCCCCTTTCTTGCTGCCCATTTCTTCCCTGCTCATGTTGACATCTCCTCTTTTGTTATTATTGGACCGGTTACTTATTTTATTTAGTTGGGTACTATGGGATGGCCCAAGCCCCTCTTATCCCTCTTGCTCTCTTCTCCTCCAGGTTTCTTCCCCCCTTCTCTCCGGTTCTCACCCCTTTCTTGCTGCCCATTTCTTCCCTGCTTCAAGCTGCAATCGAATTCTCAATTCATTCTACATCAAAGTAGTATTAGAGCTAAACCTGGTTTCTTTGATCAAAACGCTGCTTAAATTTGCTACCTACAAACAAAGCAACCTGGGAACTATTGATGTCTTCCTCCATTTTCACAGAAGTTGGGAGTTGTGAATAGTGTATTGCATCCTCTATTGTGACCACATCTGTAATCAATACACTTGATATTAACGTCATTGAGAAATTGCGTATAGCAAAGCCATCGGAGTCGATCATTTCATATAGCCTAGATTTCGTGCCTACTATCCTGCATGACTTTCACGTTGACTTTATATTACCTCAATTACATGATACTCCACGGATTGCCACATTGTTCTCTAAAGGCCATTACTCGATTGCACATTTTTCCTACTGACATTAGAATGCCTACTAATTATCAACATATTATGTTAGCTCATCATTCTGTTGACAATGTTCCTCAATTTCATGCCAAGCTTAAAAGACAAATAATCTTCAATCGTGAAGTTTTGAACTTACTTCGACGTACAATATAAGTTAGGGTACACTACTAATAATTACTATATTTTATTGCACACCTCTTTGATCCGATGTTCTTAAAATGTGAAGAAAAAGTTTTTGGATCACTCGTATAAATGTTTCCTCTTTGACTGGCCATCTCACTTAAATGAAAGTTACATTTTCAATGTAGAAGAATTGTTTCCTAATCGGGGTCTATTCGAGCCTGCGATGTTGCAATCTTTTGTCTCTACATGCCAGTCTCCAATGCTAACTTCTTGTGTTCCTCATTATGCACAACCACATGAAGGTTTTGGAGATAAGTGCATGAGTGTTTACTATTTGGAGCTTAGTATTGGTATTTAATTAAAGAGAGAGATTGTCCGCATTGGTTGGATCATATTCTTGCAGATAAGTTGCATCTTTCTTTGTTATTAATTGTGGAGTTTCAATATTTGGTTATCATGAAAGATCATCTCCTGTGGCATGACTTGGAGTCTTTTGTATCAGACTTATTGCAGCCCTTTGAGTCGAGTTTTTCTCCCCCCTCCTGGAGAGTTGTTGCGGACATCATTTTCCTTTTGCTATTTGGATCCTTTACTTTTATTTATGTTTTGTTATTGGGCTTGTAGTATTGGGTTGACTCAAGCCTATTACTTTTTGAGTTTGTTGATTTCTCTATTTATAAGGTTTGTATTGAACATGGAAAAACAAACAATGATTTTATATGAAATGAAAATGGTTTTGGCTTGCAGCCAATGAAACCTCCTTTCGCTAATTCTTTTTCCTCCCCTCCCCCATTTCTTCTCCGATTTCTGCCCCCTTTCTTGCTGCCTTCTGCTTCTGTTCTTCTTGCTTCTGTTGAATACTTCCCTGATTCTCTGTTTTTAAGGAGTTCAATCTATTGATCCTACATCACTACTGTTGCCAGTCAAGGAGATATTTTTATTAATGATTCACGTACACAGAAAATGTCCATGTTCCAAACTTGTTCACCAACTTAGTATCTATCCAAAAACTAACCAAAGATGCTAATTGTAGTTTGATTTTTTATCCCTCTCATTGTGTATTTCAGGAACAGGGTACGAGGAAGATAATTGGACATGCTAGGGAGAGAGATGGACTCTACTATCTTAAAAAATCGAGTGAACGTAGAATTGAGGATCGTTTCCTTTTGTCATTCCTTACCAAGTCATTTAAATCCAACAAAGAAGATCTAGGCGCTGTCTTGGACATCCGTCATTTAATGTTCTTAAGATGTTTCCTTCATTGTTCAATAGAATTGCTGTTGAAAGGTTTCATTGTGGTGTGTGTGAACTCACAAAGCACAAACATTCTGTTTTTCCAATAAGCAATAAAAGAACATATGGAACATTCACTCTTATTCACAAGGACATTTAGGGGCTTATTATTGTGCCCAACATTTTTGGGGCTTATTGGTTTGTTTCGTTTATTGAGGATTGCACTCGTATGACGTGATTTTTTCTATTAAAAAACAAATCGGATGTGTCTCGTGTTTCAAAAAAATTTCAATGTGGTCAAGACAATTTGGAGTGGGAATTAAACGTTTAATATCTAATAATGCCAAAGATCATTTTAATCAAACCCTCTCTCCATTCTTTCATCAACATGGCATCATTCATGAGTCATCTTATATTAGCACTTCCCAATAAAATGGAATGGCTGAATGAAAAAAAAGGCTATCTTTTAGCAGTTACTCAAACCTTTCTTTTCCAAAAACAAGTTCCAATAAATTATTGGGGAAAAATCGTGTTAATTGCAGCTCACATCATAAATAGACTTCCCACGAAGGTGCTTGATTTTCAGAGTCCCGTATAAGTCTTTGCAAAGTTCTATCATAATTTTAAAGTCACTAACAATCTAGTTCCCAAAATATTTGGTTGTGTTGCATTTGTTCATGTCCATTCTCAACATAGGGGCAAGCTCGATCCAAGGGCTCTCAAATGTGTCTTTGTTGGTTACTCATCTACTTAAAAAAGCTATAAGTGCTATCATCCTCGCACACTAAAATTTCATGTGTCTGTCGATGTCATTTTCGTTGAGGACGATCAATACTTTCGATATCCTTATTTTTAGGAGGAGATATCATTCAAGGAAAATAAGGATAATTACTCTTTCCTTCTTGAGTTTCTTATGTCTAATACGTCCCTATTAGTTCCTGTTCAGTCCAAGTCCTCATCTGTTCCTGTCTAGTCTGAGTCTATCCTTGAAGTCCTTTCCGATTCAACAAAAAGTGATCTGTCGTCCACTGTCATCCACACTAGTAACGCAGAAAATAAACCACACTTATCTTAAGGTTTATTCAAGAAAGAAAGGGCCACACTCTGAACCTGTGCAAGTACAATCATCTGATCCAAACCCGGTGACTGTTGAGGTAAGTACTCCAACCACTTCTCCCAATTCTAATGTTCTAGATACCCAAATAGAAAATGACTATGACATCCCTATAGCTCTTAGGAAAGGAACTAGGACTTGTACCCTACATCCTTTGAGCCATTTCATGTCCTATACAAAGCTATCCCATAATCATAGAGTCTTTCACTAGGAGATGAGAATTGGAGGAATGCCATGAAAGTGGAGATGGACGCTATAGGAAAAAAAAAAGACACAAGATTTGGTGAAATTGCCGAAGGAAAAAAACCAGTTGGGTGTGGATGGGGTCTTTACTATGAAATATAAGTTTGATGGCTCATTAGAGAGGTATGAGACGAGATTGGTTGTCAAAGTTTATACAAAGACCTATGGCATAGATTATCTTGAAACATTTGCTCCGGTCGAGAAGATGAACATGGTGAGAGTGTTATTGTCATTGGTCGCTAACTTTGGATGGATATTGCAACAATTTGTTGTAAAAAATGCCTTCTTACATGGCATCTTGAAGAAGAAATCTATATGGAAGTTTCTCTATGAAGTGGCTCTACAAATGAAGAATAAGTAGTATGAAGATTGAAAAAGGCATTGTATAGACTCAAACAATCTCCAAGAGCTTGGTTTGGAAGGTTTACCAAAGTTATGTTGAGTCTTAGATTCAAACAGAGTCAAGGTGATCATAACTTGTTTGTGAGACATTTAGCTTCTGGAGGGGATTACTGCATTATTGGTTCATGTGGATGACATAATAGTGACAGGAGACGATATGAAAGAAACTGAAAAATTAAAGAGATGTTTGGTGAAAGAATTCAAGATCAAAGAGCTTGGAAAACTGTGATATTTTCTTGGCATAGAAGTGGTCCACTCTCGGCAAGGGATTTTCATATGTCAACAGAAGTATGTGATTGATCTCCCAAAGAATATAAGTAAATTGGGGTATAAGTCAATTGACACGCCAATAGAGTTCAACCATAAGCTGAGTGATGTCCCAGAAGATGATGTGGTTGATAGAGGTAATATCATATGCTAGATGGAAAATTGATTTATTTATTACACACTAGACTAGACCAGATATAGCATATGCTCTTAGTGTGGTGAGCCAGTTTAAGCATAATCCAAAAGGGACATCTCAAGGCGGTGAATAGAATCCTACAGTACTTGAAAGGTTCACCTGGTAAGGGGATTTTGTTTAGATGAGGAAAATGATCTAGTCTAGAAGCCTATATTGATGTTGATTATGCAGGATCAATTAATGATAGAAGATCAACCTCAGGTTATTGTACATTCTTGGGTGGAAATCTTGTTACATGAAGTAAAAAACAGAAAATGGTTGCAAGATCCAGCGTAGAAGCAGAATTCAGGTCAATGGCACTTGGAATTTGTGAGCTCCTATGGTTAAAGATAATTTTGGAAGATTTGAAGATTAAGTGGGAAGGTCCAAAGAGATTATATTGCACAATAAGTCGGCTATCAATATTGCCCATAATCTTATACAACATGATCGCCCAAAAGAAGTTGACAGATATTTTATAAAGGAGAAACTTGATAGTGGTCTGATTTGCATTCCATTTGTCTCTACAGAGAATTAGCTCGCAGATATACTCACAAAGGGGTTGTCTAATACAAATTTTCAGAGTTAGTTGACAAGCTTGGAATGGATAACATCCATTCCTTAGCTTGAGGTGGAGTGTGGAAAAAAACACGTAAATATATACATGTGTTGTAATATAGGAGATTCTGTAGTTATTGTATTTCCTGATTTTAAAGAATTAGTTTTGATTTGTCTCTTAGATTAGGAGACTTCCTGATTTTTTTCTTTCCTAGTTTAGTTTGAATCTTTCCTAGTTTAGCCTCTGCAATTGTAAATACATACATGGAAACAACCTTAACTTCAATAACATTGAATCAAAATATTTTGTCAACTCATCTCCATGTGGCTGATTTCATCATATATATGAAATATTTTGCATGGAGACAAGCCTAACCATCACGTGAGAGACCCAAAAAGCTAGTGCAGGACTCTTAACTTGTGTTAGCCCCTTTCCAACTAATTCTTCTATGCTTTGCCAATTGTCACATTATCTAACAGTCACTTTCGTACTTAAATGTCTTTACATAACTTTGACATATAGCCCCCTGTTTGGGCTCTATCCTTTTAAAGATTCTTTTTTTTTTTTTTTTTCAAAACTCATTTTCTACCACACATTCTCTCATAAAATAATTTTACATGCAAACCTAAAAATTTTCCTTATTTATGAACCACATATTCTCCAAAAAATCACTATTCCAAAACACATTTTCCCACAAAAATGAGGGTCAAACAAGGGCATAGTTGCATAGCTTTAGCCAAATCTTAATGCATAAATCTATCAGGAGAAAGCAAATCAAATTACTGGTCAATTTCCATGCTAAATAAAAGAATCAAAATAAATTTCCATGCTATCTTTATTCATAAACTTCATGTGGTACAAATAATTTTCATTTCCCATCCCACGGAAAACACTTTTCGTTCTGCTTAGCCTTAAAAATTGTAATGGAACACCATGAAAAAGGGATTCAATGGAAACTGACAACATAGAGCTTCACCTGGCTGTGTATGTTGGAAGTGGCATCTCTATTACAATTGTATTAGCCGTAACGCTTGAAGGAAACTCGGCACGGATTTTCAGGATCACTTCAGCCTAAATACAGAAGAAAACAAAATTTTGGACCAGTTTGCAAAATCCTTCATAAAGAGTTATTAACAGATAGATTGCCAGTGTAGTAGGCACTACAAATGTGGATATATTCCAGAAAAAAAAAATTATGGTTATGTTTGTTGCCATTTATTCAGTCATTGTCATAAGTACAAGCAACATCTATACGGAAAATATGGTAATGCATGATGAAGCGCCTAAATAAGGGGGGAAATGTTATATACCTTATAATTTCCAGATTCTTCAATCAAAGTGTTAATACGAAAAGGAGGCTTGAATTCCTGGGTAATCCGGTAATTCATGACAGGAAATTCACCATCCGGAGGTACCTAATATGCACAAGAGTAGGAAACAACAACTTTATGTGTGGAGAGAATCTGAGAAGACAAATCAAATGGATCACAAGCCTTACACAATTTTTAATCACCCACCAGAGACAATGTTCTGTCTACATCAAAACTATCCAGATGCACAGATTCATGGAAATTGCAATCATCCAAAATTACAGCTCCTGACCCAGAAGAACCACTATAATCTGTACAAAGTTAATTTTGATAATTGGTTATTACATCTATCGGAGAGTTGTATATAACAAATACAAGAAGTTGAACTTCAAAGATTGTCAAAGATCTATTCACAATAGAGTTCAAAGGTCACACAAGTATAATATAATCCACGTCAAATGCAAACAATACTATTACATTGCAATAATTCAATACAGAGGAACCGTGAGAATACCATAAATGGACTTCCCGCCTCTTCCAATTGTCAGGTCATCATTAAAAGCTACTCTGATTTCTGGATTTCCACTTAGATAACTCTTCATTTGAATGGTCCCATCAATTTCTGAAGTCAATATATATCCCTGCCAAGAATTATTTTCATCAGTTATGGTGAAAGCTCACTTCTTCAAGTGATGGATATACAGAGAATTCACACAACATAGATTATGGGTATCTAGACACAATAAGTGATCAAGCATAGATATTCAAATGAGATTTCTTCCTTCGTATTAAGCAAACAGCTAAAAATAGTTGTAATGTAGTCGAGATATAAATCCGTATACATATAACTGATGCTCGACGGAAATGCCATATAACAAGGACAAAATCACTCTTTATTGTCCAATAAATATAGCAGTTCAAAATGAAAATAAACATACTAGCAAAATTTTGCTCTTTATGCTAGTCTGTATCATGAGACCGTCCTAGCCGCAATTGCTCAAGAGATATATGGAGGAGCATCATAAAGTTCTGGGGCTGCATCGAACTTAAAATTTGTTCTTCACATGCAAAGCATAATACAAGATTCACTGCATCCATTTTTACTACTAACTAATTATCAAGGAGATAAGCATGGTACTAGATATGGCCAAGGAATTAGAATAGTCTGTATGAAGAATCTATATGGTTGTAACTGAGATATATGGATATTTGTCATTCAATATTACACAATTACTCACACTAGAGCTGAATGTGACACTTATTTTCTCAATTACATCCACAAAGATTTCCTCCCTCTTCCTACCCCCTGGTTCATGTGCCACAACAGATTTTGTAACAGCTGTCCCCGGCATTCTTGTCGTTCCTTGCTGCATGAATTAAAGTTGCAAACATCAGTAATATCACATATAAATCTTACTTGTTAACTAGTTAGCATTCTATTTTATGTCTACAGTGCAAACCAACTTGATACCATAAATAAAGCTGCAGGACCAAGGGAAGGCAAGCGTCCAGCATCAACCACAATTGGCTCATTAAATATGTAAGACTTCAAGAGTTCAGTAGATGTTGTTTGAACATAGCCAAAATCCTGGCACAAGAAGAATGTAAACTGTAATCTCAGACATGAAATAAAAACATTAAGAACCTATAGAATAGATTAAGCTTTGAGAGTGAAATAGAAAGAAAACAAATATCTCATAAATTTGCATCTGTTGCTATACTTTTATCTAAACATTAATGAGTACTATAATGTGCAAAACTTCAGCCGAGGACAGTTTATTGAATGAAGAGGTTGATTGTGCTATTTGCATCATGCTGGGGGAAATGTGGAGTAACAGTATTGTGCATTTGTGTAATCCTTACAATAACTTCATCAAGAAGTTCGTAAACAAGCACAAAATTTTTTCGCAACGACTCTTCACTAAGAACACCAAGGTAATCTTTGATGACACGAGCAACCCTTTGTAGAAGCTCCAAGACAAGGGAAGGTGGCAGATTGTTCCTTGTAGTTGCAACAAAAAGCAGGCCAACCACCTTCACATGAATGTAGTTTACACCATCCAAATTCTGAAAAGATGAAAAGTAGTAGCACTGTTAACATTGACAATTTATTACTATCACAAAAGGAAAGACAAGGAAAATATCTATAACTAGGAGCAAAAGTTCTCGTTGATCACATAGACACCACAACAAGAAAGCCAAATTTGGTGTGTCTAGTTTTGAAGTGTTAAAGAAATGAGCACAAACAAAAGATTACTTGCTTTAAAAGCAATTTTATGATAATATTCAATTACTATGCTATATAATCCTTTCTATACAAAAGTCTTAGCTGAAAAGGATTCAAGTTGCTCATGAGCGACAAACATAATATTATAATAAAAAGATTATCAAAGAAAATGTATATTAGTGTCTTGTAGTTTCAATAGCATAAAATACCTACAAAGACAGGAGGAGCTTCCTCTTTGCCATCTTCTTTCCAGAACTTCACTTTACGGAAAAATATCTCTGCGCTTCCTTTCTGTATATCACCTCGATCTGCATTTTTTGAAATAATTTAATTAGGAAAATGTTAAAATTTGAGAATACATATGAAGAAAATGTTCAATAAGCAAAAACAAACCATATCAGGCTTTCTACACCTGCACATCCTAGAGAACTCGAAGTCAGGCAGAGTTGTGTGATCAACATTGGAAAATATATTGAGTAATGTTATAAATCTCGTAGATAATAAAATGAAAATCAGGTCTCTAAGATTAGCAAGGTTAGGGAAAAAATTTAATAGTAACTGTTAACTGAATGCTTATTATCAGGACAATTTTGAATAAATGCCTTCCAAGTTGGGAAACCTTTCCAATGTCCTTATCTTTTGTACTAATAGAGCCTCATTAATCACAATCTTCAAAATGCCATTAAATATCACCTTTGTCAGAAGCCCCAAACTGTGAAGTTTATTCAATATCACCAAAAATTCCCCTGCCTTACCAACCTCCAACCCAGGCACAGATGGCTTTGCAAAAACAATGAAAATCCCACAGTAGACAAGGGGAAGGACAGGCACGTTATGTAATTTACAAGGATTTTAGTAATAAATTATAATTCACAAGCTCAACAGATAAAATTAAGAATTCAAATTTAGCCTTGGAACAGGAACAATCGTGTAGGCGCTACTGAGGCGATGAGGAACTTCGCTACCTTAGGACAGTTAGGAGCAAGCAAGGCCTGTTTTTTGGTAGTTGGGGAAAGACGCAAAAACTTTGTACAGTTGGAATCAGGAAATACACTCATCCATAAGTCGAAACTAAGTCTTCACCTACTGAAATTTCACGCTCATAATCCACTAAATCTTTACATTGTCTGTTCATTTAATCTCAGAATTACAAAAAGAATGAAAGTGAATCTTTTGGTTCACAGACGCCTGATTTAGCAAGTTGCTAAGTTATAAAACGAAATGCCAGATTGTCATCTTTGTGCATAAAAAATACTCAACTGAAACTGCAAGCTAATATACCATCCCTTGGATAACCTACAGTAAATAACCCTTAAAATGGAAAATGAAATAAATCGAAGCAAATAAATTACGACAAGTTTCATTATGCAAGCTTTAACTTAGTAAACCAAAAGGGCAAGAAAAAAAAATTGCATTGACTATCAACAGCGAAAAAATTACGAAATTAGATAAAAGCTGGCATGAAAATAAGCACACTGCCGAATCAAAATAAAAAACCCAATTGAACTAATTCAAGGAATGACGTTCAAGTCTACAGGATCTGATATTAACATGGAATACATATATGGGAAACTTACAATCTCGGAAGACTATGTTGTCGCCTCTCTGTGAAAGCACGAAGAACTGAGAGATCATGATTACTCTATGCGCTCCGCGTGATTTGAGCACTGCACCGAAGCTATTATAGATCTGATTTGGGTAGAGAGTTCTGCCGATCAGTTTTTGTGTGACGTAAAATGTGAGTGAATGTGTTATGTATGGTCGAATTTTGGTTTATTTCTAATTTTCTGTGTGAAATGGGTCAAATAGTCATTTTCATAATAAACTTTGCAATTTTAGCGTTGTCCATAATTAATGGTGTGTTT